>CM058047.1:35138682-35229983 GCA_030169165.1 Centaurea solstitialis
TTGGGCCGGTTCGGGCCCAATGATCACCCTTTGTTTTCATAATGGGATCTGTTATAAGAATTTGAATGAAATTTAATTATCTTTGACTATGTGAATGGATCTGCCAAAAGAATTTAAATTTATCAGTTTAATTAATCAAATACTATGTTGGTGGTGTGTTGGGAGAGGTAGTGGTGTGGGGTGGTGGAGGCGCTGGTGGCGGCGATGACTATGGTGGCTAAGGGTGTTCGAAAAAGTCCAAGAACCGAACCGAACCGAACCTTATGATTTGAAACCGAAGAAACCGATACCCGAACAACCCGTGACCTGAAAAAACCCGAAAATAAGGGTACCTGCTGAGTCGCGGGTCGGGTTCGGTTCTCTATTACTACCCGATGATACCTGTCCTGTCCCGTGTATTTTTTTTAACGACACCGTCCCGTGTATATTTAGTTTTTAAGAAAAATATATTTATTAATATTTCATAATAAAAATTACTAATCTTAAAAAAAAATTGTATCACAAACATTGTTTTCTTCGTTCACCACCCATTGCCATTGGTTTGTCGATAAGATTCGGTCTAGATCGTTTTTGCACACCCTTATTGACGACAATCCTCCATACTCTTATTATAATTTTCTTATCTTTGCTAGTGTTAATTGTTTTAGTTTTTTTTTTGGAAGAGGTATCCCAGACCACATTGGGCCCAGACTAATCCTCGGCAATTTTGGGCCGAAGCCCGACTGCTAAAGCATGCAGCCCGGGGTCAAAGCCCCCATACCTCCAGAATGCGTCCCCCAGGGCTCGAACTCGGGTTCACCAGTATGTAGTGCCCAAGCCTTACCAGTAGGCTAACACTCCTTTGGTTAGTTGTTTTAGTTTGTCACAAGATAACTTCATTTTCTAATATATATTTTGTGTACATCAAAACACTCAACAAAATGCAGGTAACCGTGAATCGAACCGTGGTTACCCGCTTTTTTTCGGTTCAGTTCATTAGGAGTACCCGCTCCTTACGGTTCAGTTTCATATAGTAAAATTAGGTACTCGTCCCGTACATATGGTTTTAAAATTTTCACTACCCACCCCGTCCATAAACATCCCTAGTGGTGGCGGTGGTGACGGCAATGACGGTGGTGGGGTGGGGGTGAAGGTAACAAGTTTTACATTTTTATGTAACTTATAAACTAGTTTTTGTTGTATATGATTACTTTATTAATTAACTTATTACTAAGAGTTAGTTTATTTTAAGATCTCTTTTTTTCAATTCTTCTTATATTTTTTTCATTTTATTCTTTTGTAAATTATGGATTTGGTGTCAATGGTTTTAAAAAGGTTTGGGATTTAGTTCCAGAATATTTTATTTCAAGATAGCCCATTGACCTCACATTTTCCTAAAACTTAAGGGTCATTTCCTTAAACACTTACCCGATAAGTGTTTACGGTAAAATTGAACATTATCATCTATCATATTGAAAAATATTTTAATCTCTTAAAACGATATTGTTGATCCAGTCTTCCTAAGACTTAATGAAATATCAATGATCATTTATCTTATATCCTAGAATACTTAGCAAGATACAGATGCTTAGGAAACTACAGCAAGTCTGTTCGCTGAAGGTTCATACTGCTGAGCATGGTTCATAAATGATATCAGCGATAGCTTGTCACTGACTCCTTTCAGTGACAACGATAGCTGATAACCGCTGAGTATTCTCTGAAGACAAATAGTCATGTCTCTAGAAAATCCATCAGCACCATCTAATGATGCAAGTTGATGATAGAGTCAGCGATGCTAATGATCTGAAGTTGAAATCAGTGACAGCTAGCTGACTACTCTTACATGACGTTCGATAAAGACAAGTCACAGTGCCTCCCTGATCCTTCCCAAGTATCAGCGATTCTAAGGCCTGATTAGTGACTTGTACTTTAAGAATTCTATATTTGTCTTCTTAACCTATATGCACAAAAAGGATTTGATTCGCCTTTCTGACAAAAGTACAAAAGGGATGTCTCTTTACTGTTCCCTCTTTACTTGTCACCCATAAGGCAACTGTTTACCATAGGCCATGACCCTACCAAGCATGGACATTATTTTATGGTACAAATAGTACACCAAACCCAATCTTTACCTGACACGTGTAAAGTTGGGGATGGCATGCATTTAATGCATGGGGTATAAATATGAACATAGTGTGTTCTTCAAACACGAACCTTTGGTCCATCTTCTATACCCCAATCCTTTCTTCTTTCTATCTTCTATCTTCTAATTCTTTCTATCTCTTCTAATTCTTGTTTAGTGCATAAGCAAAGGCTGTGTGTCTAAATACTTAAAAGATTGTTTGGATCTTGACAAAGTCTTGATCCATTTCAACAAACAATCTACTTTAGTTCACACAAAGGCTCCATAGGAGTCGTGAACTGAATTAAGTGGAAGAAACAGTGTTGATTGTATTCAACCCCCCTTCTACAATACAATTTATCTTATTGGCCATCAATAGAGGACCAACAGATATCGTATGTAACAATTTACCCTATAAGAGCTTACTAGGTAAGATTCGTCAATCTCTCACCAAGTAATGTCATCGCTTTTATCGGGTAAGATTATACTTGTTGTCATGTTCATCCCATAAGATAAATTCACCCGGAAAGCACTTACCGGGTAAGCCTAAGTAAACGGCCCCTTAATCTCTGGTAATGACTGATAACTCCCATCTGTTAAAGAATTATATAGTATAGGGACCCCTTTGTAACTTTGTTGTCTATATATTGTTGTCAATACACGCAACCCTAATTAAGGGTTTCCATATATTCTCACATGGTATTAGAGCGACCCAAAACCCTAATTCTCTAACCCTAATTCACTCTTCTTTTCTCATCCACTACTCCAACACCTCATCCCATACTGCAGCGTCGCCACCACAACCGTCTTCATCCCTCGCTGATGTGACTACACCAGCGCTGTATCATCGCCACCGCGCCTGCCGTGCCGCCATCACGCCTTCTGCACCGTTGTGACATGTCGGCGCACCACTGCACTCCCTGCGTCTGCCGTAACCTGTCGTAAACCGCCCGGTGCCGCTGCACAGCACCCCGCTGCACCGCTACGATTTTTTTTGTTGGATTTTTTATGGGATCCCTTGTATCAGACTGATACAAAGATCATTGTGAGTCTCAAAAACTAACTGGATTGAGAAACCTTACAAACCTAATGACCAATCTGGTCAAAAGTAATATGATCAAATACATACAGATTCAATCGAGTGCGGAAGCGATTTGGGAACAAAAACCCTAAAATTCCACAGATCTTTCGTTTAATTAGTTTAAGAAGGAGTGTTACCTGGAATGCTTGAGATTAAGTCCACCAGTGAACGACCGTACGAATATTCCTCTAGTAGAATTGAAAAAACCTGAATCAACCGAAAAACCGAACTGGTTAGGGAAGGGGTTCGGCGACGGTTTTAGGAGAGAGGGAGAGAGAGAGTGTTCTGGAAACTGATTAAGGAGTGAATTGATTTTTCTAAAGCATATAAGGCTTATTTATATGGAAAAGAATATTGTTTCCATACAATACTGTTTCCTTAATTATCTAATCCTTTTTCTTTTTCCTTAAGAAAAGAATGTTCTAGATAATTATCCTTAATTAATTAGTCATCAAATTATATATTTATTTACCTAATAAATATATAATTCACATAATTAATTAATAACCCTTAAACTTTGGGATTTCTGACTGAAATTACCCAACTGATTTATAATTAACTATTATAAATTCAATCTCTCCATTTCTAGGTTTATTTAACTTATTCGATTTATAAGTCCTCACAAGTGTGACCCTCAAGTGCCTTGTAACATTGGATGTGTAATCACTGGTTTGTCAACTTCTGCACATAATTACTAACAGACTCCCACTTGTGCAAGTTGGCAATACCGCCTTGATCACACAGACCTAAGGAGTCCCCTAGACAGGCAGTTAGGCTAACCAGGTTACAAGAACTCTTATACCCAGATAGGTGATATAAACATTTCCACAAGGAAATAACATTTATGAAATAACTATTCATAAATTGGGTATAACTTGGCTTTTCCCTTTGCAACACGATATTTCATCTATGAGTATGAGTCTGGATTAAGTCAACTCTAAATACTCAAGATTCTGTTTCTCGACTATCCGACCTCTACTGATAGGTAAACGACAAAGAACCAATCAGTTCGTTTGGGCATGGCCATGCACTTCATCAGTATATTCAGTCAGTCCAGGGGCCCAGAAATATCTCTCTTCAGAGAAGAGGTGCAAATCTCATCTTGCATATCTGCATTTAAACACCACGGCTTCCGCTGAATCTAGTCACGTCCTTTATAGCCACCCTGTTACGGTGTAGCGATTGAACGCACTAAGTATCCAGCAGTCCTCATGATATCAAACCAGATATCTCAGGTGATTAGGACAACCATTGTGAGAGTTACTTATGCAAAATCCAAGAAGTAATCTCAACCACGGATCACGTCCGATATTCGCTACTCTATCGAATATCTGTGCAGCTTTTGGTCTACAGCGCTTGTAGCTATTATTCAACCACTGATCATAACTACCCAAAAGCTCACAATGACTTTAACACCCTATTGGGTTCCCACCACAATAAGTTGTCACAGACAGTTTTGAATGAAAAACTGGAAGCTAGTCTCATTCCTGGATTATAAAACATGCAAAATATAAAAGCGACTTAAGAGACTAATTTTGTATAGTCCATATTACACTCTGTAATAATAACATCTCTTAATTACTTTTATTGTGTCTATTCAACGTTTCTTAAATACTGGTCTAAATGAAGTATCACCTAATCTTCAGTTTAAACCCTTTGATTAATGTTTACCGTTTTAATCAAACTAATAACCAAAAATATTACAAGTTTAATACCTACTGATATTTTATACTTGTTTCAGCTAATTTTTGTTTTGCAAACACCATAAAACAAAAATTAGACTTTATTTTACCATATTCCCTGAACTTGGAGATCTGGACTAACTCCGAGTTTCCCTGAATATGTAAAGTTAAACTGCAACTTTTTTTAGTTGCTGTGTAGATGAATGATTTCTATCTGAAATCAAATTTTTATTTACCACACTGGTAAATTCTTAGAAATCTTATTTTAGTGTTTCATAACACTTTCTAAAGATAATTAATATCCTTATTAATTTCTCCAACATAATTATTGATTATGATTTTATACTTATTTCAAAATCATGAAACTATACTCTATCTCTTTTAACTAAAAGGTAGGTTTTAGATCACATGAATTTATATCCTAACTGGATTATAATTCCGAAATATATTTAATCAATAATTAACACATATATCTTTTATTCTTTATCTCAAATCTGGATATAAAATAAACTTGGGCTCCCACTAACCTCTATGAAAACTAATTATTACTCAGAAATTAACTATGGACTTAGTCAAAACTTGACTATTTAGTCAATTCTATTTTAAGTAATAAAACACTAGAATTTTAGTACTTTTATATAACTTAACTGGGCTTTTAATCAAGTCCTAATCCCAAAACTTTGGAATTATTTTCTAGTTTTATATACACTGATATTATCAGCGGTCTCTGAGATAATATCCTAAATTCTTAAAACACATGAGTAATTTACTTCTAGATCATAAAATACTTTTATAACCTATTACTCATGATTGTTTTATTTAAAAACACATTCCTATAACTATAGTACTTCGTGTGTTTTTGACAGTTTTCATATATGATATTTTTATCAAGGGTAGTAGTGTTAGTGTAATCATCAGCATTTAGGATCTAAACTTGAATCAAGTCAAAAACTTGACTTTATCAGATAACATGCACAACAGATATTTCAAGACAATAACTTTAAATCTTTAAATATATAATGTAATAATAGAAATCCGTAATTGTTTGAAATCTAGAAATAAAATGTCTTGGCAATAATCTGATAAAATAACTTTGTGCTTCAGATCCTCGCAATCTTGGGCATTCACTTCTGACCACCTACAATAAGCATTTGCACTAGGTATCAGTATACTTGTACATCACACAAGTAAAAGGTGACAAACTAAGCAATCATAAATATCTAAGGTTTACATACCTGCTTCATGACGCTTTAGGCAGTTTTGCCTCCAGTGACCAACCTCATTGTATGTGAAGCAACGATTTTAGGTCCTTGCTTTGTTAGGCTTAACCTTCTTGCCCTTGCCCTTGCCTTTGATGTTTTCACGAACCTTGGGTGCACTCTGGATGGCCTGAACTGGTCCCTTTCCCTTGTTGGTGCCTCCATGCCCATGCTTTTTCTTTACTCCTCCATCTCTCACCATCAGTACATCTTTTGTTTTGTTCTTGGCCCCCATATTCAATTCAGCAGTCTTGAGCATGGAGTGCAATTCGGCTATTGATTTCTCCATGTTATTCATATTATAGTTGATCACAAAAGGTTTGTAATCCTCTGATAGTGAGTTGAGTATTGTGTCCATTGCTAGCTGCAACGGAACTGGGTGACCGAGTCTCTCCAGATGTTCCATGTGCCGTTTCATTTTCATGACGTGGTCACTTATTGAGGTCCCTTTGATCATCTTGCACTCGTTAAATGCCTTTGTGGCATCATAGCGTTCTGTGCGAGCTTGCGTCTGGAACATGTCCCTCAACTAGCGGATCATGTCATAGGCACAGGCCCGGCCCTGGGGCCGTGCAGCCCGTGCGATCGCACAGGGAATCAAAGCCCAAGGGGCATCAAATTTCTATATGATGTTATTAGTATAGGTAATTAGTTTTAATAATTGATGAGTTGTGCTCTATACAATTCCCAAGTATGGTATTATATTACATTATTAATTTAGTTGACTTTGATTAAGTGAAGTTCTTCGTTATTCCATCTACATTACTTGCTTTTGCATCAATTAAACGATTTGAGAAAATTGGCAGATTGCATATTTGCATCACAACACCAATTAAATTGTTATGCAACCTATAGTTTTTCTTGTTTTTTATCCTTCCATGCATGGAGACATCGTTTCAGGTGCTTATATTTATATTTTGTAATTTGGGATTTTGGTTCTTATGTCCCCCTTTGTACTCTTTCTCTTTGTTTAGTTAATAAGAATCGGCGTAGGGATGAGCCACGTAGCTTAGCTAGGTTCCAAACCCTTTAAAAATCGCATCGTTCATCGTTTCATTTGCTTAAAGATAGACATAGGGGCATAATTTTGCATTTTCGCATAGGGCATCCGAAACTATAGGAACGGCCCTGCATAGGCATTTGTGTTCATGAGCCCTGTTTGGAGATCTGGGCTCATTGTTGCAAGCATAAGACAACCAACATCTAGCAAATCATCTGAATGCTTCTTGTGAGCATTTCTGGCAGCAGCCGGGGCATTTGCTGGAGGGGCCTCACCTAGAGGTTCTTCAAGGACATACCATTTCCTTTCGTGTCTGAGTACAATCATTAGATTGTGCTCCCAGTCTAGGAAATTAGGGCCGGTGAGTTTATCCTTCTCGAGGATGGAGCGGAGAGAAAGATTGTTCGTGTTGGAAACCGTGCTTGCCATCTACACATTTAAAAACTTTGGTTTTTAGCAACTGTAAATAGACTAATTTCCAATAAATATCAATAAACCCTTAAATGATCAATTTATTGGACTAAGATCCTTATTTCATACGTCCTGATGTGCGTGTGCTCACGCTCCACCAGGCCCACGTATTATTTCGGTAGGTAAGGACTTTTACCAATCATATCTAACTGACATGACTCCTAGATCTTTTCGGGACGACGGTAATTATCCATACATGTTTTAGTCCCTCTAAGTGCGTTTTGGCCCGGTACCTCCCGATGAACTTAACAGAACCAAAATAGATCTCACCATTTTGGGACTTGGACACTTTACCCTGGCTGGTACCACCCGGAAATATTACGCAGAGTCATGTAATCTTCTCCAAGCTTCGGTTTGAACGTGGACGTTTAAGGTGTGATCACTTAAAACGCCCGTGTACCTTACACCGGAGGTGCCCCAGATGGGTTGCACTACTGATCTATGATTTTCGGGGTTTTTTTAATTAATTTTTGAAAAACCTTTTTATCTCCAGTGATTTGAAAGATTGTAACTTTGGAAAAAACTGATTGTTTTAAAGAGAACTGATGTTTAAACTAACTGTTTCAAACATACATTGTTTTAAAACTATCTGGTTTTAAAGGTTTTCTTGCTTAATTAAAACTAGTTGTTTTGATAACATGCTAGTTGACTGAAACTAACTGTTTTTGTCAACTTGCCTTTAAACAATCTATTTTCGATTCACAGGTTTTAAATAAAATCTACCGTCTTTAAAAGGTTTAGAAAAATTGGTGATTTTGATTTTTAAAACCTATTCATTCTCGTGATTATTTAAAACAATTTTAAAATTCTCTCCTATTTTAAAACATGTTTTATAAATACATAATTATCAACTATCACGAGTAAATAACCAACCACGCAGTTAACTATAACAACCATGCAGTTTAAAATGACTAATTATAGGTTTGCCAACCTTATTCCTAAGGACCAATAATGACCTATTTATCTAAAGAATTTCTAAGACCTTGCGTAGCTCCCACTGGCTTCGGCATCTTCGTCAGGATTCCGGAAAAGAAAAACTTAGTTTTTCTTGCGTAGCTCCCACTGGCCTTCGGCATTTTCGATGGACTCCAAAAATAAAATAATTATCCTATGGTCATTATTACAAAAAGGGGTTGTAAGTGGCACGCAGGCCTCCCCAGAAAATATTCAAAAGGTCTAAGTTGGCAAGTTCTATAATAGATATATACACAAACAGATATACATATATTCAAGCAGTCACGCATTTAAAATATAGAGCATAAATCAAGTAACATGATAAAGCGATAAACAAACCTAGATCCGTTAAAAATTATTTTGTCTTAAAAAACTGGTTCTAACTGATTTATAAAAACAAACAGTTTTATAAATCTAAAATTAATATTTTAATCTGAAAAACTTTGAAAATTAAGTTTGATAAAACAATTTTAAAAATTTAGCTTTTACCAAAAAAAAATGCATTAAGCCAGATCAATCAATCAAACTGATCGGTAAGCTAAGTATCGGACTTTGAACTGTGTCGCAATTTGGCCAACTGGTCAAAACACGGCACGAAACTTATTTGACCAAACGGCGTACAAAACAAACATCACCACCGCCAACAACAGCGAACGCAACCAGCGCCAACACCAATAGGTGGCGGGTTTCGTCGGATCGAATCAACAGCCGAACACCGCCATTACTTGCGGCTGCCGGCGAATCGAATAAAACCACCACCACCGTCGTCTATCGGCGATTTTGATTAGCCACCAACGCCACCTTTACGGTTGTGATTGGCAACCTATACAACCGACACCGCCACCGCCACCATCAATCTGCGGTGCTGTCGGTCGAAGGACGGCAGCCGAACACCGCCACCGCTAGGCGAGGTGCGGCCGACGATCAATCGTCGCCCTCCACCTCTGCCGTGAACACCGCCATCCACCACCGCGATTGCGGTTTCTGGTGGTTGCGGTGTTCGAACCCATCTCGGCTCGTGGTGGGTTTCGGCCACAACTGAGTGACGTTCCATCCACGGCCACCACCATTTGCCGCCACCACCATTTGCCGCCACCACCGTACTGTGGTGCGGCTAGGTGGTTAACAGTTGGTGCCGCCACCACGACATGTGGTGCGGCCGGTGGTTGATATATCTTGGTCTGGCGGTCCGACCGGCCAACTGCCGTCGTTGTTTTATCAAGTTAGGGTTTTTCGATAAAACTAAAAACAATATTGTGATAAAAATCTGATTTTTAATGAAAAACTCGAAACTTTTAACGGATCTAATTTAAACAAATTAAAACGAAGGAAAAACACTGTGGCTCTGATACCACTGTTGGATTTTTTATGGGATCCCTTGTATCAGACTGATACAAAGATCATAGTGAGTCTCAAAAACTAACTGGATTGAGAAACCTTACAAACCTAATGACCAATCTGGTCAAAAGTAATATGATCAAATACATACAGATTTAATCGAGTGCGGAAGCGATTTGGAAACAAAAACCCTAAAATTCCACAGATCTTTCGTTTAATTAGTTTAAGAAGGAGTGTTACCTGGAATGCTTGAGATTAAGTCCACCAGTGCACGACCGTACGAATATTCCTCTAGCAGAATTGAAAAAACCCGAATCAACCGAAAAACCGAACTGGTTAGGGAAGGGGTTCGGTGCCGGTTTTAGGTGAGAGGGAGTTTTCTGGAAACTGATTAAGGAGTGAATTGATTTTTCTAAAGCCTATAAGGCTTATTTATATGGAAAAGAATACTGTTTCCATACAATACTGTTTCCTTAATTATCTAATCCTTTTTTTCCTTAAGAAAAGAATGTTCTATATAATTATCCTTAATTAATTAGTCATCCTACTATATATTTATTTACCTAATAAATATATAATTCACATAATTAATTAATAACCCTTAAACTTTGGGATTTCTGACTGAAATTACTCAACTGATTTATAATTAACTATTATAAATTCAATATCTCCATTTCTGGGTTTATTTAACTTATTCGATTTATAGGTCATCACATGTGTGACCCTCAAGTGTCTTGTAACATTGGATGTGTAATAACTGGTTTGTCAACTTCTGCACATAATTAGTAACATTTTTATCGCTGCAAACCCTATGTCTGTTGTCGCGAACCTTTGTGAACCGCCACGACACACCACCTGCTCACCACCGCAAAACGCCTGCTGATCGTCTCCCACCCGTTGTCGCTTCTGCACCGCTACTCGCGCCGCGAATAAGCAGTTCGCGTCGCGAATTCTGCACTGCTACTCGTGCCGCGAAGAAGCGGTTCGCGCCGCAAATAAGATACAAACCCTCGCGCCGCGAAGAAAATAGTTCGCGCCGTGAGCTTGTGTCTGGATTCGTCGTTGCCGGATTTCGTGTGGAGTGCTTGTTCGGTACATTACTATCCCTCTACCTGCGGTTAAGCTTTTCGTCTATTTACTTCTTACTTTTATTAGTTGTTTATTTTCTTTCGTTTTCCATTTTTTACCATGTCTACCTCGTGCTTATGTCCTAAATTAATTTAAAATGGACATCCAACTTTTCAATGTGATAACGGCCGTGAATTTAACAATCAACCCTTTTTGGATTTTTTTCAAAACTCATGGCATCAAAATATGTTTTTCTTGTCCCTACACTTCACCGCAAAATAGGAAAGCTGAGCGCACTATGCGTACTATCGATAACACCATTCGCATGTCCCTCATACAAGCCTCCCTCCCACCCAAGTTATGGGTTGAGGCTCTTCTCTTCTCTGTTCACACCTTCAACTTGCTTCCGTCCACTACCATTTAGTACAAAACACCTTTTGAAGTACTTTTTGGCTCCTCTCCTACCTATTCTCACCTACGTGTATTTGGTTGTCTCTGTTATTCCAACACCTCATCCACTACTCCTCACAAACTTGCTCCTCGATCCTCTGCCTGTGTCTATCTTGGTCCAATCTCTGATCATCGTGGGTATCGTTGTTTAGATCTCATCACACAAAAGATCATCATCTCTCGTCATGTCGTCTTTGACGAATCCCATTTCCCGTTTCCTGATTTCCAGCCCCGCCCCTCCGCTGAGGACTACAACTCGATAGATATCGACGAGTCCCCTCCTTACATCTCTCCCATCGTCGACACTTCCTCCCCTCCGCCAGACAATGGTCCTTCTGCCTCTGTTTCATCTTCCCAGACTCCTTCTGTTAAGATTTCTGGCACCTCTTCCACTTCCTCTGCTCCTGCTGCTCCTTCTGTTCATTTGATGACTACTCGTTCTCGCATAGGCTCTCTTAAGCCTAAATAGATCTTCAACCTTTCTGTCACTAGTGACATCTCTCCTATTCCTGGGTCTACTACTTAAGCTATGTGTGACCCTCATTGGCAAAAACACACACTATTAAAACCTTAAACTATTAAAACACACACTGCTTAAGCCATCGGTCCGAAGAAGCAAGAAAACCCTTCACCTTGAGATTACCGCCATAATCACCTTCACCTAGAATCGCCCAAGCCAATTGAGGATTAAAACCATCCGGCCTTTTTGCGGTCGCCCACATGTACTCCACGAATCCGGGAGCATCAACCTCATCTTGGGTATATATCCCCAAGGCAACGGCAAACTCGACCAAGGAAAGCGATCTCCAAACCCCACCGAGTCGGAACGTCATGCACGACTGATAGAACTCCTCAAGGGCCTTGATTGCGTCGAAACGGAACGTGGCCACGAACTCAACAATAAGCTCGCGATAGAGGGTCTCGGAAATGTCGAAGACTCGTTCCCATGCATGGCAGATATAGTACTCGGTGCCATCCTCATCGTAGGCGTGCTTTTCGAGTATCGCCTTGATGTTGTTCTCAAGACTCATCGATCGAAGAAGGTTCCAGTCGACTCACCTCGGTATCAAAAGCTGACAGGTGAGAAGCCGGATAACAGTATCCCGGTACTCCTCCCGTTTCGGACCGTTCAAAGTTGGGTCATTCATGAAATAGGTGAAATTGTGGCTCCCATCCGGTGCATAGAAGTTGGTTGCGGTGGAAGTTGACGATCGGGTTCTTTGTGTCTACAAAATCCACATACCATTGTCTTAGAAACTTTTGAGCAATAAACACAAGACAAGGTGTATTCATATCAAAGCTTAACGAGACAAAACTTCCACGACTAAAAAGTTCAACTAGCAAATGATAAACCAAGAACAAAGATCAAAGGGGATGTGGAACATCCCCACACTTGAACTTTTAGTCCAACTTCAATTACAACTAATCTAGCTAAACAAGAATGGGGGATTTTGATATCATCAAAATCGCCACACTTATCATCAAAGCACAAACACTAGATTAAACAATCAAAAAGCATGCTAGAGTAAAATTTCAATCACAATATGGTGCATGCATCAATCAATAAGCTCTAACAATCAATGGTGTATCAAGAACAACGTCAAATTCATATAAGCATACAAACACCATTGATGCCCAAAGCAAGATCTACAATTACCAAATCAAGCTATCCTCATGAAATTAAAGTTGGGAAACGTACCTTAGTCATGATGAATGAAGAAATTGAAGCTCAAGAAGGTCGGATTTCGCAAAGACGTGAGAGGGATTTGCGGCGCCTAAGAGAAATTAGGGTTGTGTTCTTTTGAAAAAGTGAGAAAAGAGGGTTAAAAACCCGTCTGCCCCGACTTCGCGTCGCCAAACCCAGGGTTTCGCATCGCGAAACAGGCAGTTTCTGAAATATAACCCTAATTTTTTAAAGCTTCGCGTCGCGAAACGGCCCCCTCGCATCGTGAGATTCGAAAATTTTACCTGTTACCACGACTTACCAACCTCGCGTCGCCAAACTTGAAAACTGGCGATCGCGAAATGCCTTCTGTTTCCAACTTTTCAAAAGTTCCATCGCACGTCGGATTTGCTCAATTCTTGCGTCTATCTCTTCCGTATGGTTACCTAAGCAATATCAAACAAAACGATTAACGAAAACACACACAAAAAACCTAAAAATGCAAAAAGAAAGAAAAAGCTCGGGTTGCCTCCCGAGAAGCGCTTCGTTTTTGAATGGGTCTAGAGCTCGACCCCTTTTTCGGCTCATTTCTTGGCACGTCGGGATGACGAGCCCTTCTTCTTCCTGTACTCCTTCTTTGAGGGTCCCGACCCATTGGTTGTTTGCTCCTTTTGACGTATTGGGTTCAGATAATCCTCCGTCTTCTTTCCACGTTCATGAGGGAGTAACGGGCGGTTCATGCTCTTCTTGTAAGCCAAAGAAGGATCTTCATACGGTTCATCGAGATGTGTGACCGGCTCTCCGTTAGGATCAAAGTAAATCCGATTTTCTCCATACCCCAAGCTCGTGACTTGATTTCGCATATCGGTATTCACTTGAGCGGTGTGCAAGAAAGATCTCCCGAGGATTATCGGGATCTCCGTGTTCTGTGGAAGGTTAGCTATAACGAAGTCCGTATAGTATACAAAGTTGCCAATGCGAATTGGGACTCCTTCCGCTATTCCTAACGGCTTTGTCATGTATCCGTTCACTCCTCGGTATTGATAGTCTGTTGGAATGATCTTTTTAACTCCCATTTTTCTGCAATAACCAACAGGCATCATGTTAAGTGCGGCACCTGAATCTACCAAAGCAAGACCTTTAAATTTATGACAAGAAATAGGTAAGTTGTAACTCCCCGGATCATGCTTGATAGGTGCAATGTAGATGAGGTCATCCTCCGGTACCTTTTCCTTCTCTTTCTCCTTGCCTTTATCCTCTTTCTTCGGTATCATGAATTCCGCGTATCTACCTTGCTTTCCATCTTCCTCATCATCATCACTTGAAGCAACGGGTCCTTTGAGACCTAGATGTTCGAACGAAATGGTGAACCCCTCCAAGTCGGGCTCACTACCACTATCTCACTACCACTGTCTCACTACCACTGTCGCTCTTCACATACTTCTTCGTGTAGATGTCCGTCCACTTCTTCTTTGATGGTTCTCCGGTCATCATGAGCATCGGCTTCACGTTCTCTACCTTCGGGTTGACTTGTGTTTGCGTCGGTAATTCCCCTTGAGTCCTTTCACTTAGCAATTGCGAAACACGTCCAACCTGTAATTCCAAATTCTGGATAGTACTTTGGTGGTTACGTAAGTATGAACTTACCTCATCATTTAGCTTCTTTTGCATATCCATGAATTGGAGTATTCGGTCTTCGATAGAAACACGTGGCTCTCCATCCGGTCTTTGGTTTTGTTGATTTGGTGCAAAGAAACCGGGAGTTCTCGGGATGAAATTACGATTGTTGTTCCACCTCCCTTGGTAATCGCCCCGGTTGATATAATTCACCTCCTCAGGTGTCATCATCGGTCGGTTCGGACAATCCTTAGTCAGGTGTGGTCCATTGCACTCCTCGCATCCAACCTGCAAAGCATGAACAGATTTAATTAGTTCTTCGATTTTGCGTTCAAACTTTACCTGTTGGTTTTTCATTGCGGCTAGTTCATCGGATGGATCGAAATCGGTTGAGATTTTTCCAGCCATCCTCGGGGTTTGCAAGCGCTTATCCGTCCTCCAGTCTATGTTGTGTATGAGCATATCTTCGAGGAGCTTGTAACCTTCCGTGGGCGTTTTGTACATAAAGACACCTTCGGCAGAAGAATCCAATGTAGCGCGTGAAGAATAAACAAGCCCACTATAGAAAGTTTGGACTTGTTCACTCTTATTCAATCCGTGACTCGGGCACGAATTTAGAAGGTGTTTGAATCGTTCCCATGCTTCGGATATGGTCTCCTCGTTATCTTGTTGGAAGGATCGGATCTCGGCTCTTAACTTGTCGATCTTAGACGGTGGAAAGAATCGGGAAAGGAATTTTGAACGAAGTCCTTCCCAAGTGGTGATCGAGCTTGGCTCTAACGAGCGCAACCAAGCCCTAGCTTCTCTGGTAAGTGTGAGAGGAAAGACTCGAAGACGAATCGCATCATCTCGGCCTTCCTCCGTTTTGAACAGATCGTTTATATCCACGAAGTTTTCCATATGTACGATAGGATTGCTATCGTTTTTCCCGTCGAAGGTAAGGTCCTTGATCATGTGAAGGAGCTTCCCCGGGATTTCCTTGTTTAGATCCGGCTTCGTGATCGGATTGGTTGGTACGGTCGGAGCAGCTCTCCTGGCGGTCCACACCGGTGCTTCGTCTCCCATCTCAAAAATCAAAGTTCTCGGGCGAACTTTGTTGGCTTTCGACTTCTTTTTGTTTCTTTTTCTGAATTCTCTCTCCGGCTCCTCAAATGGCTCTAACAAGTCTGCCGTGACTGAAACCACAACAAACGGTTACGGGAAACTTGCGGGAAACAAAGAGATTAACTAAAAATAAAAATAACGAATTAAACTAGAAAGCGAAAAACTTGCAAGGGAAAGAATCCCTCACAAGGATCGATTAACAAAACTAATAAAGACTAAAATATAACAACTACCATTCCCCGGCAACGGCGCCAAAAACTTGATGCGGTAATTATCATACATAAAAAACATAACAAGTTTTAACCTCTAATGCCTAGCCACTGTCTTACCACATATACAGGCAAGCGTACCTGATCGTGAGTAATATAGTGTAGGAAAGTCCAGGTATCGTATCTACCACTGGGAACGGTCAAGTTATCGTAGATTATTAATCTAAATCAGTTTAATTAACCTAAAGCTTTTTTTTGGGGGGGGGGGGTTTATGAAAAAGGTTTTAATACTAAAAAGACAACTAAATTAGCTACGAACTAATAAAGCGATTAAAAAGATTAATTAAGAACTATATGAAGGAAAACAGTAACACTTATCATGGTATAGTGAATCCCCAAGTGGATGATTTAAATAGGCCAAAGGTTTGGTTGGTTTCGTTATTGTAGGAATTTAAGTCAAGGACACCCTAACATGTAGTGATTATGGTCTTTAACTAGGTCTTGGTCCTCCTAGCTCCAATACTTAGGTCGTTTGTCAGACAATCTAGTACCGGAAATCCGATCCTAATTCTATTGCATGGTTTTCTACCTCCAGGTCACTCTCGGTCCAAGTAACCACTTAACACAACTCTCTTGGTCAAAGGGTAGGTTAAGGTAGGTTGATTATCCTATCGGAGTCTATCTATTTTGGTCAAAACAGATACACCCAACCAATGAGTTCAAATAACCAAACAATAACAATCAGAACGGAACCATAACACACATTCAATCAACCAAAAACAAACCAATAAACATTAATTATAAAATCATCATCCACAATGGTTCATCGACCATGACAAGTACCACTATTAAAAGACTACTCACTAAACATAATGAAAACAGAAAACATGATAGTAGACATGATACCGACAATACAACGACGGATGATCAAAGATCGAACCCTGCAGCGTATCGGCACCACTCTGACTTTCACTCTCATCTCTGCCTCGTGTCTCCCCATATATGCGTCTCTGTGAGTATCCGAGTATCCGTGTCTATTCTGAACTGAAGGAGGAGACTGGTATTTAAAAGAAAACGTCCAGGGCCCATTTGGCGATCGCCAGACAGCTAGTTTCGTGGCGCCAAGCACTTAGGTCAAACCCTGGTCTTCATCTTTGTCGAACTTGGCGGCGCCAGATCTTGAACTTCGCGGACGCCAGATGGCTACTGGATTGATGTTGCACATTTTTCACGTTTTCTCTCCTTTTTTCGTACTTTTCCGTTCCACGGCCTCCAAATCCTACATAAGCAATAATAAGCTCATTCGATGAGTGAAATGATCATAAATGGTGAGAAATGGGGTAAAGTCATACAATTAAGCTCAACCAAAACATGTATAATTTTGGTGTTATCAGTGACCCTCAAGTGTCTTGTAACATTGGATGTGTAATTACTGGTTTGTCAACTTATGCACATAATTACTAACAGGGGAGTGGGTGGGGGATAGGTGGAATTGAAAGTGGTCATGGTGCCGTGAGCTTAGGGGTAGGACGTTTGGGGAGTTCGAAGAACTAGAAAGGAGATTGTTAGGTTGGGAACCAGTTAGAGGTGAAGACGATTCGTGGGGGTGGGAGTTCGATGCGGAAAAGGGCTTCTCCATGCATAGGCTTAGACAAGTTTTGGCGGATGTAGTCGTTGCGGGTGAAGGAGAAAGTGGAGATGATGGGGGGACGTTGTGGGCTTCTTTTCTTCCCAAGAAAGTAAACGTGTTCCGGTGGATGCTTAACCTTGGAAGAATCCCGACTAGAGTCACTTTAGACAAAATGGGTATTGATCTCGACTCGTTGTTATGTCCTAGATGCGGTGAGGAGGCTGAAAATTTAGACCATGCGTTTGTCAAATGTCGAGAGGCAAAAAATCTATGGTCTCGAGTAGGGATTTGGTGGAACAAATCGTTGATTGGTGTTGATTCGGTGACGCAACTACTCCAAGAGGATGCCGGCACATTAAGGACTCTCAACAGCAAAGCGTGGCGGATCGCGGTAAAATGGATTTTCCTATACTTGTTGTGGTCACAACGAAATCGGCTAGTATTCGAAAATAAGAAAACTAGGCTGGTGGATTGTTTCCTTGAATGGCAAAGAATCGCTTATGAATGGATTAGCAAAAGAGTCAAGGATGTTCAAATAGATTGGTTCGCGTGGCTGTCCGGAAACTTTTAATTCGGTTGTATGTTTTGGCAAGAAGACGTGGCGCTGGGTTCTGCTGGAGCATCGACAGTTCGTCGGAATTACATATCTCGGTTTGCTACAGTTTATCATTCACACGACGGAATCGTTGAAGACTTGCCGGTACCTTTCATTCGGCTGCTGTGTGCTGTTATCTACCATTCTGTTTTTCTGTTTTCCTTACGGTACTTCGGGTGCTCGACCTCGTTTCAAGGGTTCTTCGGCTGTTACTCTGAGTGTTTATAGTTTGAACTCTCGGCCGGTGAGGTTTGTGCCTCGCAAATCTCGGCTGTGTTAGCGTTTCTTCTCTGTTTTTTTGTTCGTTGTTGGTTCTGCTCGTGGTGGTTGTATAGTTGCTGTTAGGTTCTGTTTTGCTCTTGGCTGCTGGTGTGTTTTGATAAAATTAGTTTAAGGACTTAATCATTCAAAACTACATAGTTTGTTGGGTTTCTTTAGACTTTTTCCTTTTTATTTTCATATATTCTTTTTATGGTTGTCATCGTGACTTTAAACTACAATGTTTAACTAGAACAATATAAAGTTTTTTTTGTTTATCACTATTCTCATTATTCTACGTAATTTAACTATCTTTTAATGAAATAATCATATTTATTATAAAAACTAAAAATATCATTGCGATATTTATAAAATTCATCGTTAAAATCTAAGTTCAAACTAAACAATTAATATTTTGTTCTAAGAAAATTACGATTGAATTGATTAGACTAAACAAAACAAATTATGGGTGCAATAATATTACATGTAGTTTATATATATAGAATATAGTTGTGATTTCCAACCCATAAACATTATCTTAACCATATATTGGAAGCCATTTAGATTTTTGATTGATTTGAATAAAGTTTTGCTTTTTAACATGTTCTCAAGAAGAAACTTTGGTATAGTATGATTAGTGTAACTAATATTTTAAACGAAAGAGAAAACAAGCTTTTGTTTCGTCTTAACTTTTGCTAGGACGGACAATCAGGAAATGAAGCACATAGACTAGCAATTATGAATGCAAATAGTTACATATAGTACATCGTAATCTATATGCTCACTTTCATTCATTTAAATATTTCACCCTCATGCATCGTGCGGGCACACCACTAATATATATATATATATATATATAGAGAGAGAGAGAGAGGAGGATGAGGAGCCTTCATGTAAAAACCCGTAAAAACCGACTAAAAAATAAATTTTTTTACGATTTTTTTCCATCAAATGTTAGAAGTGATATGTTGTTTCACATATATTTTTTTTCATAAGGTGAATATCATCCATGAATTTGTTTCATAATATGAATAAAAATGTTGTATATTTTCGATTCATAATATGAATAAAAATTTTATTTTTTCATGGATGATAGTTACATTATGAAAAAATATATATGTGTAACAATAGTTAATATCATAATATTTGATAAAAAAAATCCTAAAAAAATTATTTTTTAGTTGGTTTTCACGGGTTTTTACAAAAAAGTGGTTTTTATTTGATTATTCCTCTATAGAGGATATATGTATATATATTTGTTCCTCATTATATTCATATGTATTCATTTTCAATCTTTAAAACATACCAAACCAAACGCCCCTTTATTGTGTGTTTGTTTGTGTAAATCCATAATATACGATTTTCAGCTATTATGGAGATGGATTGGGAATCTATCGAGACAATTTTGCAACTAATCGAGATTAATCGAGAACCCAATAAAAAAAAGAACATACTAGAGCAATTGAAACTGCACGCAGTATATTCATGATGGATAGTATGTATATGTATGATGAGTATTATGGTTGAACACTTATTTTTATGATTAATATGATACTGATATGAATACTAAAGAGTTCTTACATACCCGTGATCATATTATGAAAATTGATGAAAAATGTTAACCATCGTATCCAAGGAGCGAGTTAGTATCTTATCATGTTCACTTTTCACTTGATTAGCTTGGTAAATATTGATAGAATCGTCAACTTTTTCCGCGAAAATCGCACTTGGAACCAATTCCTCATCTTTCACGGGCGACATCTCGCTCTTTTTGGTTGGTGATGATCGTTGTTTAGTCTTATCAACGGTTGATGTTGTTTCTGATGTTTGAGTGGAATCCTGTTCGGAAACAGGGGAATCCAGCTCGGCAGTGGAATCTTGTTTTGAAACAGGCCTCATTTTTGTGATCTCCAAATGTGAATCGGGTTCCATTCGCTTCTATCGAAAACTACACTAATTCTTCATTAGTTTCTTCACTTGTGGAGCATATAGAATCTATAAGCTATTAAATCCACATTATCTTGAATATCTTATACATGTTCTTAAGGGTGTGTTTGGTACCCAAATAGAAGAAAACAAAACATAATAAAACACGATTAGATAGAATAGCTATTCAACATTGGATAAGACATAAATGGTAAAATGACCAATTTACTGATTGGTTGTTTAGTAATTTTTTTTACCAAGCACAGTCTAATGAAATCTACAAGTGTTGGATTAGAAGATAAGATCTCATTTTTTTTCTTTCGAAAAGAATAAAAAGGAATTGCATATGATCACATTCAAATGGGATAAGTAGACTAACTATACTCGTAAACTAACTATATTCACTTGTTATATAGTTTATAATAGAATATTCTTGAAATACTTAATATTCAACTGGAAATAAGATAATTAATAACAAGAATCACACAATTACATCATTTTGGATCAAGTGATCCACTTGATCTTTTACTAATATTCAACTAAAAGAATTCAAGTATTTCACAAACCCACAAATCTTTTACCAAAATTCGAGATATTTAAGTAAAAATCATCTGATGAAACGTTGGATTGTAGTATATTCTTGTGTATTCAAGATTAAAATCACTTTCAGAGTTTCATCCATATTTATATATGCCTTCAATTTAAAACACACAAAATTGGGTTTAAGTTGATCATGAAGAAGGTATAGAAAGAATGGAAATGACATTAAAATTGTACAAACTAATTAAATTGAGAAATTAGAGATACCCAAATGGAGGGAGGTTTAAAAGAAAGTAAAGTTACCTCAAAGAGAAGAAGCAGGTTGCATAATATGTGAATGAAAGGTGGGTCTGTAAACCCTTATCTTATCATCCTTCTATTTCTATTTTTTTATTTGATTTATTGGGTGTGGAAGTGTGTGTGTGTTTTGTTTTGTTTTATTTTGCCATTTTGTCAATTATAACCTTTATTTAGGATATATTGTTTATTAAATCATTTTTAATAAGGCTGCTTGCACCGGGAGGTGGGTTCCCAGCGGGTAGGAGGTTGGGAGAGCCGGCGGGCTCTTTGGGTTGGGTGCGCAACAAGGTAAACCAGCGGGTTGGGAGGGGCTGCGGCTTCTCCAAGCCGCTTTATTTGTGTGTGTTGTGTGTGTTGTGTGTGAGAGGGTTGGGTGTGTGTTGTAGAGGGTTATGGGAGGGTAAAGAGAGGGTTGACCAAAAGCTGATGTGGCAGCTGATGTGGCATTAAAAAAGTGAGTGAGTTGAGTGGGTTGATTGGGTTGGGTGCGTGTAGCCTAAGGGTTCAATCTTTATTTAGGATATATTGTTTATTAAATCATTTTTACCCCAAAAAGGGTTCAATCTTTATTTAGGATATATTGTTTATTAAATCATTTTTACCCCAAAAAGGGTTCAATCCTTACAATACTCAATATTTGATGGGTACCTCCACCTCGCAAATGCCTATGGGGCTCGCAGTTTGGGGACTATTTGGAAGATACGGTCCTAGGTTTAATTCCAACCGGCTACGGGAGACCGGGACAGAGGGTTGCCAGGGGCGCGCTCATGGAGGTAGAGTGGCGTCGGTCCAATGGGGCCCGGGGTTAGAGTGTCTCCGCCAGAAACACACTTTTTGGAAGAAAATCATTTTTAGGAGCTTATGTTAACAGGGTGTATATGTTAAACTTTGAGAATTTTATTTGATAAGAGGCATTCCATCAAGGTTATTATCTGATAAGTGTGAGAAAAGATCCTCAGTTAATTAGCATTTGTCAGGTAATAAACATTTACATGCAGTACATTTTGGTATACGAGAATGTTAGTGTATATAGCCCATAAGCTTGTGACCCATACCTAGTTTCCCTTCTATGTACATATTTATATATTAGGTTTACGCTTTGTAGCATTGTAACACATTTCATATTTTTTCTATCAATATACGGCTAAACCTTTGTCCTCTCTCTTTCTCTCATGTGTTCATCATCTACCAATTCTAACATGGTATCAAAGCTTTAGGCTCTCTCGCTTATCTTCTATCAACGCCGTCTCTACGCCACTGTCACCATCATACAGGGACAGACCTATATAGGTGCCCACGGTGGCACGTGCCACCGTATCGTTCCTCTGTAAAGGTCGTGAAAGTGAAACCCTATTACTTTGTTGTGTGCCACCATATATATTTTGAAATTGCAATAAAGATACAAATGCTTCTTGGTTGAGTTGGTTGGTTCATTGTTTTATAAGGAGAAGGTCATGGGTTTAAATCTTGTTTGAGTCATTTTGTTTTTAATTTTTAGCTTTTAATATCATATTTATTAAAAAATTGTAATAACAAAGTTGAACATGAGACTTTTCATTTAAAAATCCGGGAAACCAACCACTAAATCAATATTTATTTAATAAAAAAATATCTTTACAAATGTTTCTTATAGTTAAATGGTGTAACCGTTAAGAAAAATCTCTAGGTCCGTCGCTGTCATCATATCACCGCCAGCCACCAGCCGCATCACCACGCCGCTGCCGTCACCAACAGCCGCCTTATCTCAGCCTCTATAGTCGCTGCTGCAGTGCACCATCATTGTCGCTCGTCAACACCGTTGTCATACACCATCATCGCTATTGGATCACTGCTTCACATCGCCGTCGTACCGTCACTGTTGTCGCTTCACATAGCCGCATTTTCTTCGTAGCCGCCATCGAACCCTAGAACATCGGGTTCTGTAGTTTCTCGCAACACACCGGATTTTGAAATCACCTTTTTGAAATCGTTACCATCGGATTTTCAAACACCGAATTTTGAAATCCACCTTTTTAAAACTCACCTTTTGTTATCTCAAAACCCACCTTTTGAAAACACCAGATTTCAAATCCACCTTTTCAATCCACCTTTTGAAACCCACCTTTGAAGCCGGTGCCACCTTATGTTGCAGGAAGTCTGATCTTCTGTCGCAGGAAGTCCAAACTTATGTTGCAGGAATACTACGGATCAAGAGTAGTGGTAGGCTCTGATACCAATTGTAGGTTCCAAATCAACACAAGATGAACACAATGAACATAGTTATAATCATCAAAGGTTTAATGCTCATATATGAAGTGGAAAAATTATCAACTACAAATGAATGAAAGGAAAGCTATTTATACTACTACAATATGGGCTAGGCTTTTAGAAATGAATGGCCCTAACAATTACAAATTGACACAACTAACAATTTTTTCTAACACGAACATAGTCCAAAGCTATGAATTATTCACGGAAAATCTTAATTTGAACACGTCTATATATCTACGATTTTAAATATCTTAAATCTTACCTCAATAACCGAGTGTATTCACTTTTATAGTTGAAAATTCTTTGGCTAAAATGTTGTTCATTATCGTTATTTGTTGAATCAACGTAAACATTTGTTCAAATTAAATGAATACTAACTTATCATTAGATTTTGTGAAACATAATACTAGAGGCATAATCATTTATAAATCAACAAAAGATTATAAATTATGAAAACTTATGAAATTTTATAAAACATTTCCATGTTTTGGTATTTTCATATTTTCATAATTGTTGGTTTTTCATATATTTCATATTTCTATATTTCCTATGAATTCATATCATCCATTGATTATTTTGATGTACAACCATGATAAGGTTTCATAGTTTATAATTTTTTGATGGTTTACAGATGAAAAGTACTCTAAAACTTTGAATAATCACGTTGAACAATAAATTCATGTTAAAATGGTTATAGCATCGTTACGATAAATTAACTAGTCAAATATGTCAAACATTGTTGTAACTAGTTAAGTGATAATTTAAATCATGATTAAAAGTGTATCACAAATTTTTTAAAGTAAATCATGTATCACAAACTGCCATTGAAATATCGATTAATTGTCATCAAAATATCAAGTTCGTTAATAATATGTGATTATCATATCAAATTAATATTTTTCATATCAAAATACCAAGTAAATATTTTTCATGTAAAAAATTATTAAAATGTAACTTAAATAAAGAACAATGACAATTATGATATAAAAACTATACCAGGACTTAAATTGTTAAACTTCTAAAAGTGACTTTTTAACTTGAAAAACTTTAATTATAATACATTTATTTTCAATGAAATTCTAACTTAAATCTCAAAATTACAAAAAATGTAGACTGCATTACGAAATACGGAGTTTTTGGTTTGATGTTGTAGTCTTGTATGCTTGAAATATCAACTTATGGATAAAATATAATTATCTAAAAACAATAAAAGATCTACTATAGTTCAGGAAAAATGCATAATAAAAATCATAAAATAAATAAAAATCGTGAATAATTCTAATTTTATTAGTCATGTCCCTAGGGATTTGGAAGCAAGTAAGGAACATTTCAACTAAGCCATTAAACAAAAACGATGGAGTCAAATTTAAACAGAATCCCTTTTTTATGATTTGCAAGATTGTCAAATTCTACAGTTTGGTTCAACTTTATACATGTATTTTAAAAACATGTGAACCATCAATTTTATAAATATGTATATTATTTTAATAAAGTAAACTATGTCTCATCACTCATGCCTATGGTTTGTTAAAATTGCGACTTTTTTTTTTACTGTTTTCATTCCTATGGTTTGAATTTTGAAGTACATTGCTATTTTCATTCATGAGGTCAACCACTACCATTAAGTATAAAGGGGATACCAACAATGTATTGTAAGCTATAACAATGGAAAAAATAATGTAAATTATAAGATAAAAGATTACGATAAATTATAAATTACAAAGGCAAAAACAATAATAAATCGTAAGCCATAAGAACATAATCATATTTTTAAAAATATAAAAACAAAAATAGTAAATCTCCACAAACTCAGGGACTAAAGCGTAATTTACTCTTTATATGCAGAACCTATTTGGGCTTGTCTCTCGCGCTGTTGAAAGTGGGCTAATAGTTAATGGGCTTAATGACACTTTAGGTAATGGGCAATGCTAGAGATTATATAAAGCTAATCCATAATCCCAATTTCCAAATAATAGTACTTTGTTTTATATATTATTGTTTAACTAAATAATAATAATTTTAAAAATGCTTAATATCATCCAAATCAATATATATCTTAAAAGCAAAAACCAAGGTTGATGAGGTGGTACCATGAGAAGCTTTCATTGCTATTTATCTATTTTCTTATAATTTTGAATTTTTTTTTTTGTAAAATTGGATAAAGTTAGTGAAGAGTTGGAAGATTGATGTTGTTTTGGTTGTCCCACATTGGTTGGAAGATGAAAAATTAGGAAATGAAGATGTGTATAAATTGTGTTGAATGGTGTTGTCCATATGAGGTGATAATACAACAACCAAGGTTGATGAGGTGGCACCATGAGAAGCTTTCGTTGCTATTTATCTATTTTCTTATATTTTTGAATTTTTTTTATTAAAAGGGATAAAGTTAGTGAAGAGATGGAAGATTAATGTTGTTTTGGTTGTCCCACATTGGTTGAAAGATGAAAAATTAGGAAATGAAGATGTGTATAAATTGTGTTGAAGGGTGTTGTCCATTAGAGGTGATATGGTGTTAAGCTAAATATAGCTAAACCCAAGTTTATATGTATGTAAATATATAAGAAGTCTTTCATGAATTAAGAAAAAATCTCTATTGCAAATGAGATGACATTCTAAGGATTGAGAATTTCCCATTTCATGAACTTTTTTACAAAAAGGGAAAAAGTTAGTGAAGAGATGGAAGATTGTTGTTGTTTGGTTGTCCCATATGGATTGGACGATGAAAAATTAGGAAATAAAGATGTGTATAAAATAGGTTGAAGGGTGTTATCCATAAGAGGTTATATGGTGTTAAGCTAAATATAGCTAAACTCAAATTTATATGTATAAAAATATATGTGAAGTCTTTCTGGAATTAAGAATAAATCTATATTGCAAATGAGATGACATCCTAAGGATTGAGAATTTCTCATTTCGTGATTTTTTTTTTATAAAAAGGGATAAGGTTAGTGAAGAGATGGAAGATTGATGTTGTTTTGGTTGTCCCACATTGGTTGGAAGATGAAAAATTAGGAAACGAAGATGTGTATAATGTGGGTTAAAGATGCCTTTGTGGCAACTCAAGGGGTTGGCTCATCTTAGCCGATCTTAAACTCATATTGTTGCTTCATTTTGGATAAGCCTGAAAACTAACATGTTGCTTATTTCGTCTAACCTAAAAGCCTAAATCTATATCTATACATGTATTAAAATGAAAACCCACAAAAAAAGATGAGGTAACATAGAGCTGATATGGTGTTAAGCTAAATATAGTTAAACCCAAGTTTATATGTATGTAAATATATAAGAAGTCCTTCATGAATTGATAATTTCCCATTTCATGAATTTTCTTATAAAAAAGGGAAAAAGTTAGTGAAGAGATGGAAGATTGATGTTGTTTGGTTGTCCCATATGGATTGGACGATGAAAAATTTGGAAATAAAGATGTGTATAAAATAGGTTGAAGGGTGTTGTCCATAAGAGGTTATATGGTGTTAAGCTAAATATAGCTAAACTCAAATTTATATGTAAATATATGAGAAGTCTTTCAGGAATTAAGAATAAATCTATATTGCAAATGAGATGACATCCTAAGGATTGAGAATTTCCCATTTCATGATTTTTTTTTATAAAAAGGGATAAAGTTAGTGAAGAGATGGAAGATTGATGTTGTTTTGGTTGTCCGACGTTGGTTGGAAGATGAAAAATTAGAAAATAAAGATGTGTATAAATTTTGTTAAAGATGCCTTTGTGGCAACTCAAGGGATTGGCTCATCTTAGCCGATCTTAAACTCATGTTGTTGCTTCATTTTGGATGAGCCTCAAAACTAACATGTTGCTTATTTCGTCTAACCTAAAAGCCTAAATCTATATCTATACATGTATTAAAATGAAAACCCACAAAAAAAGATGATGTAACATCCTAAAAAAAATAATGGCATAAAAAAAATTATATAGATAAAGCAAAACCCACAAAGCATGAGGTGACATCATAAGCGATTTTTCTCATTTCTGGATATGTGGTTGACTTTGCGGTATCCCACATTGATGGAAAGATGAAAATTGAAATTGAATTATTAGTATATAAAGGAAGGTTGTGGAGCCTTTTTTGAAAACTTATGAGGGTTAATTACTCTTGGTTGAATCTCCAAATAATTGTTGTTGGCTCATTTTGGCGGATACACGAAACTATTGGTTGACTTATTTTGGCCAATTGTATTTAAACAAAAAAATTAATTGTACAAATAAAATTTATCTGTATATATATATATATTAAAGCAAAACCTATAAAGATTGAGATGCCATTATAAAGAATGAGTATTCCTAATTTCTTGATTTGTGGATGAGTTTATCCCATATTGATAGAAGGACAAAAATTGACAACGAATTATTGGTATATAAATGAAGTAATGGAACATTTGAGAAAACTCATCAGGGGCGATTACTATTGGTCGATCCTCTAATCGAACATAGTTAGGTCTTTTTGGTCGATACACCAAACATTTATTGGCTTATTTTGGTCAATTATTTTATAAGTTGAAAATACGCGAGGATATCAAATTGTTGCAAGTCAAAGGATTGAGTAACTTTAGTCGAACATTTTATAACAATAATAGTGAGGTTATATGAGTGTTTTGAAAAATAACAACAAAATTGTTAACGATGCATCTTCAACTCTTTGTAACAAGAAACAATTATAAATATACAAAAACATACAACTTATGGAAAATATTATTCATTTTAATTTAGATAAAATTAATTTTTAACCGAAAAATCATGTTTTATCTAAATTCGAACAACTATTTTTTTTTAATATCATTCGCTACCGCGCAACGCGCGGGTTTCACACTAATTAATTATTATATTATATAACATATACAATTATCAGATGCCCTGGCCCAAAAGCAGATCCGACCCGACCCGCCCGATCCATGACCCAGACCCAACTTTCTCTCTCTAATTATTTGCCCCAAACCCATTTTTGACCCGGAGATGACCCGCATCTCATTCCAGCCGGGAAACTTTCGTACCCATGTCTAATTTTACACAATGGCCCCCCTCAACTTATAAGCTTGATTCATTTTATACCTTCAACTTTTGAATATTTCATTTTACGTTTTAGCCATATATTGTGTATTGGCTAAAATACATTAAAAAATACGTTTTAATTTTAACAAATTACGCCATTATATTTGTATCGCCGATACGATCGAAATGAGCCTAATATTGAATATTTTTTGATACAGTTATTTTATTTTATACTATATATACGTTTCAACTTCTAACCGACCCAAATCCTATGTCCATTTTCAAATTTACATATTAGCCCATAAACTTAGAACATGTTTAATCACTTTACACTTTTTAGTTTTTAATATTTCATTTTACGTTTTAGTCATATATTGTGTATTGGCAAAAAGACTTTAAAAAATACATTTTAATTTTAACAAATTACGCCATTATGTTCGTATTGTCAATACGATCGAAATGAGCCTAATATTGAATATTTTTTGATGTAGCTATTTTATTATATATTATATATAAGCTCCAACCGACCCGAATATTATACCCATTTTCAAATTCATATTAGCGCCTAAAACTTATAATATTTATTCACCTTATACTTTTATTTTTCTATATTTCATTTTACGTTTTACTCATATATCGTATATTGGTTGAACATGTTAAAAAATACATTTTAATTTTAACAAATTTCGCTATTATAATCATATCATCAATACGATCTAAAATATGTTAAAAAAATACGTTTTCATGTTAACAAACTGCACCATTATAATCGTATCGTCAATAAGATCGAAATGAGCCTAATATTGAATATTTTTTATGTATTTATTTTATTATATACGATATATATACGCTCCAACCGACGCAAATCCTATACCCCACCTTTAAACTTCAGCCCCCTAAACTTATAATATTTATTCATTTTATATCTTTTAGTTTTTTATATTTCATTTTACGTTTTAGTCATATATAGTATATTGACTGAAATATGTTAAAGTATCGGTAGCAACTGTTTGTGAACCCAGTGCGAAGCCCGGGCTTATCAACTAGTTACTATACAATTGGCAGGCGCCCCAGCCCGCCAACATTGCCCCGACCCGCTCCGACCCGACCCAAACCCATCTTTCTCTCTCACCTTTTATAACCCACACCCGGCGCTGACCCGGCTGTTCGACCCGCGCGTCCTCCAACGGCTTATTAATATATTGAATTCCAATTTTACATTTTGGCCTCTGAACTTTTAAATATTTTATTTTACGTTTTAATCATATATGGTGTATCGGCTAAAATATGTTTAAAAAATACGTTTTAGTTTTAACAAATTACACCATTATATTCGTATCGTCGATACGATCGAAATGAGCCTAAAATTGAATATTTTTTGATGTAGTTAACCATACATATTAAGCCTCTAAACTTAAAACTTATAATGTTTATTCACTTTATACCTTTTACTTTTCAATATTTCATTTTACGTTTTAGTTATATATCGTGTATTGGCTAGAAGACGTTTAAAAAATACGTTTTAATTTTAACAAATTACGCTGTTATATTCGTATCGTCGATACGATCGAAATAAGCCTAATATTGAATATTTTTTGACGTAGTTATTTTATTATTTACTATATATACGCCTCTACCGACCTTAATCCTATACCGATTTTTAAGTTTACATATTAGTCTCCTAAACTTATAATATTTATTCACTTTATATCTTTTACTTTTCTATATTTCATTTTACGTTTACTCATATATCTTAGCCTAATATTGAATATTTTTTGATGTAGTTATTTTATTATATAGTATATATACGCTCCAACCGACCTTAATCCTATACATATTTTTAAGTTTACATAGTAGCTTTCTAAACTTATAATATTTATTCACTTTATACCTTGTACTTTTCTATATTTTGTTTTACGTTTTACTCATATATCGTATATTGGTTGGAACATGTTAAAAAAACACGTTCTAATTTTAACAAATTACGCTGTTATAATCGTATATTTGGTACGTTCGAAATGAGCCTAATATTGAATATTCTTTGATGTAATTATTTTATTATATACTATATAGATTATATGAAGGCAAAACATTGTTTATGAACAGCAACTACCGACATTTGAAGAAATTACATTTTAGCCCCAAAACACTGTTCATGAACATATTTATTTACTTTATACCTTTTAGTTTTCTATATTTCATTTTACGTTTTACTCATATATCGTATATAGGTTGGAACATGTTAAAAAAATACGTTTTAATTATACCAAATTACATCATTATAATCGATTTGTAGAAACTACATTTTAACTCTTAAACTTATAATATTTATTCATTTTATACTTTTAGTTTTCTATATTTTATTTTATGTTTTAGTCATATATCGTATATTGATTGGAACATGTTAAAAATATACGTTTTAATTTTAACAAATTACGCCATTATAATTGTATCGTTGATAAGGTCTAAAATATGTTAAAAGAAATATGTTTTACTGTTAACAAACTGCGCCATTATAATCGTATCGTCGATAAGATCGAAATGAGCCTAATATCGAATATTTTTTTCATGTATTTATTTTATTATATACGATATATATACGTTCCAACCGACCCGAATCCTATACCCACCTTTAAACTTACATATCATCCCCCTAAAACTTATAATATTTATTCACTTTATATCTTTTAGTTTTTTATATTTCATTTACATTTTAATCATATATAGTATATTAACTGAAATATGTTAAAAGTGTTAGTAGCTACTGTTCATAAACCCGGTGCGAAATCCGGGCTTATCAACTAGTTATAATTCAAATAGTAGAATTAAATAACATTAATTCATGCTTCCATGTTTTTATCATAGCTAATTATATAGTTTTTATGTTTTAAGTAATCATTCAATCACTTTAAAATCATTTTTAATAAAAACTAGGTTAAAGAATAGTGTTTCTACCTGGCTTAGAAACTTAACATATTTTCTTAGGCTATCCGCACCGTTGTCATCGGGCTCCAGCGGGTATGCCCGCCAGGTTCAAAAAAGCCCGGCGGGTTGGGTGCGACCCCATGGTACCCGGTGGGCTGGCGGGCTTGGCGGTGGCATGAAGCCGCTTTGTTTGTGTGTGTGTTGTGTGAGAGGGTTGAGAGGGTTGGGTAAGAGTTGTAGAGGGTTAAAGATGGTTAAGAGAGGGTTGGGAAAAAGCTGATGTGTCAATTGATGTGGCATTAAAAAAAGTGAGTGGGTTGGGAGGGTTGAGAGGGTTGGGTGTGAGTAGCCTTATGTAATTCAACATTTATAACTTTAGAGAGGAAATATTTCCCAATTTTAGTTAAACTATAAATAATGTGTTATTAATTTGAAATCAAGTATATAGTTTTCTGTAATGTAAGGTTGGTAGTAAAACAAAGCCAATATCAATAATGTATACCTTAAATAAATTGGATAAATTAAAAATACAACTTCAATGAATCATATCTTCTGCAAATTGGTTAACAAAATCCATGGATTTCATTCTCCATTTAATACCATAAATTATTATTTTAATGGAATAGTTTTAAAATAAACAACCATCAAATTTATGGTGTCCATCCCTAAGATTTTATGTATAAGTCTGACAAGGAAGAATCATAATGTCAGATAAAAATAAAATATGAGAAGATACATCAATAAAATATCACATATAATTACAATTTTTTTTAAATAAATTACATAATTAATACTTTTTAATAAGTTTGATGATATTAAAAGCATATATGTAGCCAATATAATATGTAATAACTTATATTTGATATCCACAAATATTGATTCTTTTTGTTACAATTTGTTTTAATTATATAACAGTTTTACGCTTAAATAAGTTTATTAATATTATAAAGATCAAACATTTAGTTTCTTGCTATTTATCATACCATTTTTGTTTTTACGAGACCATAAAATGGTTATAAAATTTTATACCAAAACATTACGAAGGTACAAATAATATCAAATCTTCATAACAAAACATTATAAAACTTTACATACATAATGTTATGTTATGGCTCAACATTATTTATATAGTCTCATAGGTTTTCTAAAAATAGTCTGGCTCACATAATCACAAGTAGATGTTAGGTGGTAAGTAGAAGTGTTTACTTTCTGATTTAACCAATATAGTTTTTGGTTATTGATCTCGTTCATATTTTTTGCAATGTGTTAAGTCATTGATTTCTCCCTGTTTCAAAATGCGGTTACAAGTCAATATTAATTAGATCTATCGCCTTATTAGTTCTTTGTTAGAAAAATTATATCAAAACAAAATGTAGCTTCTTCTAATTCATGTTTTGTGGAACTCATTTTGAAAAGCTCAAGGTTTGCGTTTACGACATGATATCTCAATTTTCAAAGGTCTTTTTTTTCTAAAAGTATAAAATATACCGTTCTTATTCACAAAATTATTATATATTAAACCTAATATCAAATATACGGTAGGTTTTGTAAATTCAAGCTTTTGAAAGTAAGCACTTTTTATTTTGATACAATCTATATGGAATTTATGACATGAGCTTGAAAGGGGGACTCAAGTATGAAGTTTCTTTTATTGGCAAGAACTTATTAAATTCATGGTTTAGGCTCATAATAAATTAAAGGGTTAATTACATGGATGTGTATCGAACTTGTCACGTTTTTTCATTGTATGTATCCAACTTTTAAAATTGTCATTGTATGTATCGAACTTGCTAAACTTTGCCATTGTATGTATGTTACCTGCTTAGAAGGTAAACCGATACATACAATGGCAAAGTTTAGCAAGTTCGATACATACAGTGGTTACGAAAGCTAAACTTTGCCATTGTATGTATGTTGCCATTGACCGGTTACCTGCTTAGAAGGTAAACCGATACATACAATGGCAAAGTTTAGCAAGTTCGATACATACAATGACAATTTTAAAAGTTGAGTACATACAATGAAAAAACGTGACAAGTTCGATACACACCCATGTAATTAACCCTAAATTAAAAGTTGCTCCTTCTGCACAACCTAAGCGAGAGCCTTAAGAATTGTACAAGGACATATTGTAGGAGTAACCTATTACCTTTTTGGTGGAACTGCCACAACATGTGCGTTCTTCTTAGCAAGAATGAAATATATGACAAAAGTGCAATGTTGGAGTATTTCTATTGATTGGTCATGTCATATAGGTTACTGGATAAATTGATAAGCCGCGCATTCTTGACCACCAAGCGAAACCGATAGTTTATAAGGAATAAAATCACTGATTTTAACTATTTTACCTTCATATTACACACATATATAGTCTTAAGATATCTCTTTAGGTCGTACATACAACATTCATCCAGTACAACTTTCCGCATAAGTAAGAACAACTTAAAGTTATCGTTTAGTGTGATTGTTCTTCTAAAAGTCGCATCTGGTTATCCAAATTCAAAATAAAAATAATTTATATAGTATATATATATATACACATAAACAAATTAAAATTTAATAATTAGCATATGGTATTATTTAATTTTCTTTACTATTGTTTTGTATTTATTAACATACTATCTTATCAAAGGATTTTTAAATATATTATTAGATGTTAAAATTATCTCATTTTAGTATCTCTTACTTTTTTAATCTTATTTTATATTTTTAATTTTTTTAACTACAGAAGCTTTATTAAGGAAAAGCTAGCAAGAAACTAGCAAAAGAAACAAGGAGAAAAAGAGAAATTACAAGGAAACCTCCAACAAAGGGTCACAACACCAATTGATCCAAAATAGTTTCTTCCCGAGCTCCCCCCTAACATTAAGCCAAAAAAAGGATAAGCTCATCATCTGGTTGAGGAGAAAAATAATCGACGCCGATTTCTTGTTGAAGATGCGGTTATTCCTATACTCCCACACGATCCAACAAAAGGAAAAGATGACACTGTTAAACGCCAAGAGTTTCTTTCCTTGAGGCCATTCGTAGAACCCCACTGAAGCAGGTCGATGATGGAAATGGGACAAGGAGAGTGCAAGTTCCGCCATTTTTTGATTTCCAACAGAAGAAGAGAAGACAAAGGGCAATTGATAAAAAGATGTTCCTCGCACTCCAGTTCAAAACTGCAAAAAACACAGTAGGAACAGTCGACTTTAATGTTTCTTTTCACCAAGTTCGATTTAGTGGCCAACCTGTTAAGCATCAATCTCCAAACCAAAATGTTGACCTTTGAAGGAACCGACTTAAGCCACAAAGTCTTCATACCACCAGAGTTGACTAGAGTAGTGTCATCAACCAAGTGCCTCAAAGAGTTGACCGTGAAAAGACCATTAGAATTGAGTCTCCAAGACCAAGAAGAACGAGAGCTTACTTGTCCGCTGCTATTATGTCTTACAAACTAAGAATTCAAGTCAATATTGTAGGATTGCAACTGCTTGTTAACATCACAGATTGAACGCCAAACTCCGTTTTTTTTTCGTGACCAAAGGATCAATTTCAAGGGCCCTACGAAAACCGTGAAGAGATCGAATGACTTTGCTCCACAAAATTAACCAGTAAATCTTTATATTTTATATTTTTAATTAACTAATTTTTATCAAACATAATTAACCAGTAAATCTTTATACTAATTTGTCATAATTTCTAGATACTATAAGTTTTGTGGAAACAATTAGATAAAGTAAATATTTGCATGTTTCATACTTCAAAGGAATATTGATTGTTATTATATAAGGAAATTATTAGCCATTTTTAAATAGTGGTTTGATCTTTTAGCTATTTGTTTTGTAAAAGTTTATAAAATGAACATCGGGTCCATCAAATACAACTCCTTCAGTGACAGAGCTAACTAGAAGACAATTTTTTTTTTACAAATAATACTCTTATTCGTCAAATAAGACCTTCGCCAATGACGAACATGGTCTTCATACTAACAGAAATTACAAATCACCTCCTTGGTCTGCTAAAAATCATTCCGCCAATAGCGGATCCAACTGAGACCTCCGCCAAATATTCCTTTCTGGCAAATTAAATTTCACAAAATATGTGGTGGACTAAATTTCGGAGCAAAAGGAAGTCCGCATTTGGCAGAGTGATATAAATCGAAAATGGTTAAAAGAATTGTAAATAGTTTTGTGGGTTTAAAATTTAGTTTGTCTAATGTAGGTTTTCAATTTCTTTTTGAGCATTTTGGTGGACCAATCGGAAGAGGAGGTTTGGAATGCGGTAAAAGAGTGCGGAAGTAACAAGTCGCCGGGTCCGGATGGGTTCACAATTGGCTTCATCAAGACGTTTTGGGATATTATAAAGGTGGATCTTATGATGGCGTTTGATTGGTTTTGGGAGAAGAGGCGATTTCCGGAGGGTGTAATTCTTCTTTCTTGACTTTGATCCTGAAAGTTATTAACCCACTTGAGCTCAATGAATTTCGCCCGATTAGTCTTATAGGGATTTTTTTACAAAATAATCGCAAAAGTCTTGGCGGAAAGATTGAAGAAAGTGATCGGCCCCTTGATAAGCAATGTCCAAAGTGCCTTTCTCAAAGGAAGGTCTATCCTAGATGGCATCCTTGTGGCGAACGAGGTGATTGTCGACTTGAAAAAAAGAGAAAAAAAGGAGTAATTTTGAAAGTAGATTTCGAGAAAGCCTACGACTCGGTTAATTGGTCGTTTCTTTTAGAAGCCTTGGGAAACAAGGGGTTTGGTGCAAAATGGAGGAGATGGATTCTAGCTTGTCTATCTTCCTCCTCGATTTCGGTTTTGGTGAATGGAAGTCCAACAAAAGAATTTTCTATGGAGAAAGGATTGAGACAAGGAGATCCCCTAGCTCCGTTTGTTTTTTTAATAGTCGTCGAATGTTTTCACATTATGATGGAGGAAGCCGTGGATAAAGGTTTGATCAAAGGTGTGAAGGTAGGAAAGGAGGAAATGTCGATATCCCATCTCCAATACGCGGATGATGTCATTCTTTTTGGAGAATGGGAGTCCAAAAATTTGAAGAACTTGATTAAAGTGTTGGAGTGTTTCTTCTTAGTCTCGGGTCTGAAAATAAATTTGAAGAAAAGCAAATTATTTGGTGTTGGTGTCAACGAAAAGGAAGTGCAAAGTTGGGCTAGAATCTTGGGTTGTGATTTTGGGTCTTTGATAACTCCAAAATTATACATGTTTTGGTAGTTCTGTTTTGTAATGTTTAACCCCGTTTTGATCCATTTTCTGGATGTTTTACTCACGAAAGCTATTAAATATTGGTTTTACAGGTTTTGGAGGCCCTTGAGCGGAAAAGTACTAAAAGTTGTGAAAAAGTGGGAAAAAGTGTAAAAAGTGAAACAGAAGTCCTTCGCGTCCGCGAAGTGTATAGTCTCGCGCCGCAAAGTGATGAATTTCTAGAAAATTCCTGCTTTTGGTGGATTTCGCGTTTGAGTTTAGGAGTTTTGCGTTCGCGAAGTGTTTAAAGACCATCTATGGAATATTCTAGAAGAAGCTAATTTGAAGAATTAGGGTTGCTGCTTCGCGATCGCGAAGTGGGTCAAACAGCTTTTATAAATACTGGCTTCAAACCTGGTTTTGAGATATAGAGTCATAGATTAGATAGCTTTATTCCAGAGTCAGTTTGTAGTAAAAGAGAGGAGAGAAAGATTTTATGAGCGTAGAACGTGAGAAGATTATTACCCGGAGTCTGTTATCCGGTATCTGATCATCTCCAGTTTCACGGTCTGTCTAAAGTTTGTCTTTTTATTCTTTATTTGCTGTTTTTAGATATGTCTAGTGAGTAGTAGTTTTGTTAGTACTTATTGTGGTTTTGATAAACCTTGTTGGATGATGTTTTGATAAACCTTGTTGGATGATGTTTTGATACTTAATTGATTTAGTAGTTTTGTTTGATTAATTGAATGTTTGTCTTTGATTCCAAGTTAATGTTTTAACTGTGGCTATCTGAACTTGTTGGTTGGGTGTATCTATTGTTGGATAGGTAGACTCCTTCGGGTTAATCAACCTCCTTTATCTCTTATTCCGGTAAAACGGAGTAAACTAATAAATAGTGTGCTGAACCATAGGTGGACTATTTAGTAAGATCCCACGACCTGGCATTAATTAGGGTTACTTTTGCTAAGATTGCCTGACAACCAGTCCTTGCAATTGGGCCGGGAGACCAACCTGGTTTATAATCAGAGATAATACATGTTAGGGTGCTTTTAGCTTAAATTCCTACAATAGTCAAAATAAACTACACTTTTGTGATTTAAATAACTCATCCACAAGGGGATTCAACCTAAACCATAATAAGTACTATCTTTGTCAATTATTGTTTAAAGTAAAGTTTTAATCTTTTTCCTGTTTTAAAATAGCTTTCAAAAGATAAACCCCCCTTTAGGTTAATTAAGCTTTATAAGATTTGTTTTGAATAACTTGACTGTTCCCAGTGGTAAGAACGATACCCGGACTTTCCTAGACTATATTGCTATCGATCAGGTACGCTTGCCTGTGAATGGTGATTGGTTAAGGTTATTTTCTGGTTAAACTTGGTTATGTTTTAATATATAGTTTTTACACCATCAAGTTTTTGGTGCCGCTGCGGGGGAACGGTAGTTATTTGATTTAAATCTTTGTAGTTTAGTTAATTGATCCCTGTGAGGGATTTTATCCCTTGCAAGTCAGTTGCTTTTTAGTTTAGATTTTAGTTTGCACCGGTGGCAGTAAAACCACCGGTGAGTCCTTTGTGTTGAGCAGGTGCGTTTTTACTGTTTGTTGTGTTGTCAGGATAGAGGATAATCATCCCATGTGGGGAAGATGCTCAAAAGTACAGTTCACTCCCAGGTCTGCAATCAAGAAAACCGAAGACAAGGAGGTGGAAATCAACGAGGAGTTAATATAGATGATTGGTAAGGTAACATTTGATGGTAAGCCAACTGAAGAACCATATCAACATCTTGAAGCATTTGAGGACATTTGTGACTTGTTCAAAACCAAGGGAGATGAGGTAAAATTGCGGTTATTTCATCTTACTCTAACTGGGAAGGCAAAAGATTGGTTTCGGAAACTCCCACAAGAATCAATTGCAACGTGGGAGGAGCTGAAATCCGCCTTTCTAGTAAGACACTTCCCTCTTTCTAAAGTAAATAAGCTAAAATATGAAATAAGACATTTTAAGCAAGGAAAAGAGAGCCTAGAAAAAGCTTGGGGAAGGTATAAGGATTTATTTTTAAAACTCCCGAACCATGGTTTTGAGGAAAAGGAAATAATTGAGAATTTCTATGCTGGTTTGACTAACGAGTCCCGTTTGAGGTTGGATTCTTGTAGTGGAGGTATTTTTTCATACCAGACAGAAAAGGCAGCACACAAACTTTTAGATGATCTTGAGGCACACCACCTTGATTGGTCAACAGACGAAGAAGACGAGCCAGTACAGGTAAATAAGGTAACTGCAGTCCAGGAAGAATTAAGGTACAAATGCGGAAAGTGTGGTTATGCTCACCCGACAAAGTTTTGCTCATGGCGGAAAACTTCACGTCTCCCACGTCCTATCCCGAAAGAAGAATTGATTGAACTAATGTTATCTGAATTTATGATAAGACAGGGAAAGGTAAATGCTAATGTTGACCAACAAATTCAAATTTTTGCTAGTCACATTGCAGGTTTATGCAAGGATTTGGGTCTTATACTCAAAATTTGTAAAGAAGCCTTCCCGCACGTGCTTACGGATGAGGAGAACCCGGCCGAAGTGTTCATCACCACGAGAGGAGGTAAGATTGTTGAAGGACCATCTATGCCCGAAACTGACCAAATTCCTAATTTTCAGGTTGTTGAACCGGAGGCCGAGCTACCATCAAACCAGGCGGAAAACGGTGGAGAAGAAGTAGGCAGACCCAAAGAATCCATTCCTGCTCCAAATCTAGCCAAAGTACCATACCCCGCTAGATTAAGAAAAGAAAAGAAGGAGGCACAATACCGTAAGTTCATCGATTTAATTAAGCAAGTCAATATTAACGTGCCTCTTGTGGATTTAATTGCAGGGATGCCAAATTATATGAAGTTCATCAAGGAGCTGGTATCCAACAAAGCTAATCTTGGAGCTGAAGGGATCGCATTTTTGAATGCTGAATGTTCCGCCATCCTTTCCGACACCCCTAAAAAGGGGGATCCATGGAGTTTTACTATTCCTTGCTATTTTGGTAAAAGTATATCTTGTAGGGCTTTAGCAGATTTAGGAGCAAGTATCGATCTTATGCCCTTGACATTTTACCAAAAGCTAGGATTAGGGGACCTAAAGGACACTCGAATGACTATTCAATTAGCCGACCGGTCCATAAAATACCTTGTAGGAATTGCCGAGGATGTCTTAGTACAAGTAGACAAGTTTGTCTTCCCGGCCGATTTCGTGATTCTTGATATAAAGGATGAGGTCAAGGTACCTCTAATCCTTGGCCGACCATTCCTTAACACCTCCCAAGCAGTGATAAGTGTAGCCGAGAGACAGCTTAGCTTAGGGATTGGCAAAGATAGGATCACGTTTTCCATTGATTAGGCTATGAGTTACGCCATTTCCACTGATGATAGAGATTATGAGGATGATTTTAATCAATCTTTCGAAACAGAACTTAGCAGTCATTTTTGTGAAACAGGTAAAGTTGAGCATGAGAACATGGAAATCCTCCAAGTAGAAGGAGAGATCGAGTTCGAAGAAATCAAGCAAGAAGATAAGGTAAGGGTGAAGACTTCTCTCGAAGAACCACCGGATTTAGAGCTGAAAGACTTACCGGAGCATCTCGAGTATCAATTCCTTGAAGGTACGAACTCTTTACCCGTGATAATATCATCCTTGCTTAAATCTGAGGAAAAAGAGCAACTTCTTGCAATTCTGAAAGCTCATAAAAAGGCCTTAGCTTGGAAAATCTCGGATATTCCCGGGATAAGCCCCTCTTTTTGTACACATAAGATTTTAATGGAAGACAATTTTAAACCTTGTGTACAAAAGCAGAGGAGGCTTAACCCGAAAATGCAAGAAGTTGTGAAAAAAGAGGTCATCAAATTACTTGATACAGGAATTATCTACCCTATCTCTGATAGCCCGTGGGTAAGTCCAGTTCAGGTGGTTTCTAAGAAGGGAGGACTCACAGTTGTCACCAATGATAACAACGAGTTAATCCCCACTCGGACTGTCACTGGTTGGAGAGTTTGCATAGATTATAGGAAGCTGAATGACGCTACTAGGAAAGATCATTTCCCTCTCCCATTCATAGATCAAATGCTAGAGCGATTAGCGGGAAATGACTTTTATTGCTTCCTTGATGGATTCTCGGGGTATTTTCAAATCCCAATTGATCCCGAGGATCAAGAGAAGACCACTTTCACATGTCCTTATGGGACATTTGCTTATAGACGCATGCCTTTTGGCCTATGCAATGCACCAGCCACTTTTCAAAGATGCATGACCGCCATCTTTCAAGACATGATAGAGGATTGCATGGAGGTTTTTATGGATGACTTTTCTGTGTTTGGTAATTCTTTTGATGCATGTCTAAAAAGCTTGGACAGGGTTTTAGCCAGATGTGAAGAATCTCACCTAGTCCTCAACTGGGAAAAATGCCACTTCATGGTAAGAGAAGGTATAGTTTTGGGTCATAAAATCTTAAAATATGGATTGGAGGTGGACAAAGCTAAGATAGATACTATCTCAAAGCTTCCTCCACCTACCAAAATAAAAGGGGTAAGGAGTTTTTTGAGGCATGTCGGGTTTTGTAGGAGGTTTATTAAAGATTTTTCGAAAATTACTCGGCCCTTGACAAAACTCCTTGAAAAAGATGCACCTTTCATTTTTTATGAAAGTTGCATTACGGCTTTCAAAACTTTGAAACATCAATTAACGAATGCCCCTATAATGGTTCCCCCTGATTGGAACCAACCTTTTGAGATTATGTGTGATGCTAGTGATTATGCCGTTGGTGCTGTTCTTGGGCAACGATTAAACAACCATTTTCAACTGATTAGCTATGCTAGTCGCACTTTGAACGATGCCCAAGAAAACAACACTACGACTGAGAAAGAGATTTTAGCTGTCGTTTTTGCCATAGAGAAGTTTAGGTCCTATCTTGTGTTGTCAAAAATTATAGTGTATACCGACCATTAGGCTCTAAAGTATCTCTTTGCTAAGCCAGATGCTAAGCCCAGACTCATCCGATGGATACTTCTATTGCAAGAATTTGATATCGAGGTAAGGGATAAAAAGGCGCTGAAAACTTAGCCGCCGACCATTTGTCGCGCTTAGAGAATCCTGAGTTAAGTTCGGATAACAAGGAAGTCATCCAGGATAAATTCCCCGATGAGAACCTTAGTGCAATAAAGACCAGAGGAGAGGACCCTATGCCTTGGTATGCGGATTTTGCAAATTATCTTGCAGCCGGAGTTCTCGTCAAAGGTATGACCCATCAGCAAAAAGGTAAGTTTTTCTCAGATTTAAAGCATTATTTTTGGGCAAAACCATACTTGTTTAGAATAGGGCCCAATCGTATTCTCCGTCGATGTGTCTCCGGCCTTGCCGCTTGGGACATTCTCGAAAATTGTCACAAAGGCCCTACGGGGGGCCACTTTGGAGTAAATTAACCGCAAGAAAGGTTCTTGAGTCAGGATTTTATTGGCCGACCATTTTAAAGATGCAAAGCGCTTATCAAATCCTGTGATGCCTGTCAAAGAACAGGCAATGTCACAAAAAGGGGATGAGATGCCTCAAAAGAGTATTTTAATTAGTGAGATATTTGACATTTGGGGAATTGATTTTATGGGGCCATTTCCGATTCTCAAGGTAAAAGTACATTCTTGGCGTGGATTATGTTCTAAATGGGCAGAAGCTAAAGCTTTACCCACCAATGATGCTAAAGTGGTTGTTAACTTCGTGAAATCTCTTGTGTGTAGGTATGGATGTCCAAAAGCCATCATCAGTGATAGAGGAACGCACTTTGCAAATTACCTTTTGGAAAGACTCTTAAGCGATATGGAGTGCATCATCGTTTTCAACCGCTTATCACCCAAGCAAATGGACAATGGAAAACACTACAGAGCTTTGAGCGGATTTAGAAAAGACAGTGGAACAACCCGAAGCTTGGTCTCAACTTGAAGAACTTAATGGGCTTACCGTACGGATACAAAACGCCATTGGGAGACTCCCTATCGGATGTTGTATGGTAAGGCTGTCATTGCCATTTGATTTGAGCAAAAGCGTTGTGGGCACTTAAGAAAGTATACCTGGATGACATCACGAGTGGAAGAGAAAGATTAATCAACTTGCACGAGCTAGAGGAGCTTAGATCACTTGCATACGAAAACTCAAGGATTTACAAGGAGCAATGCAAGAAATGGCATGATGCGCAACTTAAAAAGATTAAGGTTTTCAAAGAAGGAGACAAGGTATTGTTATACCAAACTCGCTTCAAGTTCTCACAGGTAAGTTAAAATCTCGTTGGGATAGGTCCATTGTGTGTTTAAAGCTCATCCTTCTGGATATGTGGACCTAATAACAAAAAGAAGGACAATTCAGGGTAATGGTCCAAAGGGTTAAAACTTTATCATAGTGGCGACCAAATTAGAGATGGTGAGGTTTGTCATTTGAGCTTAACCCCCATTCACTGAATTGACCCTCGGGAGTCAGGCTCGAGACTCGCCCAAAAACAAGCGCTTCTCGGGAGGCAACCCGTGTCTTTTCATTTTAGTATGTTTAGAGTCATCCACTAACCAATTTTGCAGCTTCAACAAAGAAAGGTACAACCCGATAGAGACATAAAGAAAAGCATCCAGTCAGCTTTCGCGATCGCGAAAGTTATTTCGCGCCGGAACAGAAAACGACAAAATAGTCGGGGGAAGGATGGTTTTAGCTGCGAACGCGAAATCCGAACGCGAAGGTAAAGTTTTTAAACAGAGAGGCTTCACGAAGCGAAACTTCAAGTTTCGCGCCCGAGAAGAGTGAAATGTTTTTGCGAAACTGGGGAATTTAGTCGTGCAGGTCAATTCTAACCTTGCGCCGCCAAGTCTTGGGGTTCATCCCGTATGCCTCTATCTATTTAAAAGGAGTGTTTGTTTTGGTTTTCACTAATCATTAATTATTTTAGTTGTTCCATTCTTTATATTCCTCTTGATTCTTTGTAATTTGTTGGGTTTTTTAACGTTTGCTTCTATTGCTTTTCCAAGGAAGAATCTTGCCTTCATCACGTGACCAACGGAATCACCCGTTTTATCATTTGACACGGATGAAATTTCACAAAGCGAAAGATGCACTCTTGATTAAGATTGATCGTTTGAGGAAAGCGGATATTGAAATTGGGGCTACGGTTGATTAAATTCTTTGAGGAGATTGGCTTATGGTGAAGTCTCTCGGGTTTACTAAGGCGAGAGTATCGTGATTCGATGGTGTTACCGTTTTGTTGGAAAGGATTGGGAAAGACTCTTGAAACTCACGAGCCGATTTAAGCCGAGCTTGTGTTGGAGTTTTAGCTACATTCGAATTCGATGTGGAGGCATTCAATAAGATAAGTTCCATGGTTTTGTGTGTTAATTCCGCCTAATCGGGGAATGGCATTTCATTACACTCCCGCGTTCGGGGTTTTGCTTGGCTTTTCACAACCGCCCAATCAAAGTCGGACTATTTTTGCCATTATTTCTTGGAGGGGAGTGTGAACCGAAAGAGGATTTTTCGGGTTCGGAGTTTTGGTCAACTATCGGCTACGGTTCCTATCAACACTCTAATACCAAGAAAGCTCGATCTTTGCTCCCGAGCACCGTCTCCTACATCAAATGTTGGTACACTCCCTTGCCTTTCGAAAACCATTAAAAGAAAAGGTTCCGGAGGATGATCTTTGGTTGCTTTCGAGGTTGGTGGATCGAAGATCGCTTACAAATCTCTCTTTTGTGATGGCAAAGATGTTTTTGAGGACAACCGAAGGTCCACGATAAGGCCGGTACGGGCCTTTGTGGAGGGCAATTCGTGACGGTCATAGCGGACAACTTGGGATCGCTTTCGCCAAAGGTTTGCAAGAAGCTTACTTTACTATCCTCAATGGGAATCCTCAATCGAACTCTTTTCCGGTCTATGAAGCTATCGTACCCGGACAACAAAAGGGGTCCTATGTGTGGATAGGGGATTCCATGATGGAAGATAGATCCTAACGAGATGCCACATCGGCCCTCATCGATCCCAACCGCGTTATTTCTCCCCGCTCGAGTCAATCATCCGAACCAAGTGATCCAAGTGAATCCACCGGGCCACACGATCTTGATTCGGTTTACAAGGCAATCAAGAATCTTTCGTTTGCAAGTGGCCGATGGTAATCATGATGTCATGGACAAACTCAACCGGATCTCTTATGATGTCATGGTGTTAGGAAGGAGTTGTCTTGGGTGACCGCTACTATGGGTGAATATTTTGAAAGTATAGGTCACACCCCTTCGATACCATTAGCCCCATTTCCATTGTGGTCCGAGAATGAGGATGCGCCGCCGGGTTACTCGTCCTACGAGGAGAGGATTTTTGCGAACCGACCCTAGTCGGCTCTATTTTGAAAGATGTTCGATTTGGTTGTACTATACTTTGATACGTTTGGTTGTGTGTTGGTTGTGGACTTGGTTTGCTTTTATTTTCGTTTTAGGATTTTTAATTGTTTGCTTGTTTTTGGATTTTAAGTGTTTGTTTTTTTTATTTCTAGTTCGTTTTTACTTTTTTTTTTTTCTTTTTGGTAATAGATGAAACTGGTTATGATCGAGCACCGCGTATGGTTCCAGAAATCTCTCTTGATGGATTAAGTCTCAAAACCCGGAAGTTTCTCTTTTTCCAAATACTCCTTACTTGTTTTTAATGTTGCATTGAGGACACTGCAAATTTTAAGTGTGGGGAGGGGGTTTTTAGACTTAACTGCTAATTGTTGGGTTAACTTATGCTTTTGTTTGAAATCTGTCGAGAATATGAAAGCTTTGAAATTTGACCCCAATTTTTTTCGAAATTTGGGATTGTTTTTGGACATAAAAGTACTTGCATAGGAGTACACTAAGTGAGCTTATTTGAATATGAGTATTGCCTTGGATTTACTGATTACCATGAGTGCCTCACCCATTCCTTTGAGAGTTTGAGCCTTATTGATTATTTGCTTCGTGAGGATTTACCAATTGAGACCCAAGGTAGAACTTGTCATTTGAATTCTTGTCGAGATCACATAATTTATCACCATTGCACTGATAGAGGCCTTCGTTTCAACCCTTTTTTTTAAGCTTTCATTTTTAACACTTTATCCCTTGAAACCCATTTGAGCCTTAGCCTTTTCGTTTCTTTACCCAATTTCATTATATTATCCTTTGGCCTATCTTTTTATCTATCTTTTGGCCATGACTTAAATTTGAAAGCTTGAGAAGTTTTGATCCATTTTGTTTAGAATCTGACAAAATTAAAGGGATTGTGAAAGAGCATAGAAAAAGAAAGAAAAGAAAAAAAATTATGGAAAAGAAAAGGTTCAAAGTCGACTTGAAAAAAAAAGAAATATCAAAAGAGTCGAAAAAAGAAAAAAAAGTTGAAAAGGAAAAAAAGAAATAGAATTTGAGCCCAAATGAGTAATATGCTTAGGCCGATTCTAAAAGGAAATGCTCATCCCAAGAAAAATAAAGTTGAAGTTAAAGTCAGATAATTCTCTCAATTATCTTGGATCATTACTGATTAAGTTTTTCAAGTATTTGTTGCATTAATCTTTAGTCACTTATAAATATCCTTTATCCTACCGTAACCTTTAGCCTAACATTACAACCCTAAAGTTCTCTTGACGGTTGACAACTTCTCATTGATGAAGATTCGATTTGGTGACAAGCTTATGCATGCGGGAATCAGTTGAGTAATTGGTGTGATCACTATATATACATACACTTTTATCCCTTGAGAGATACACTTGATATTTACATATATTGTGAGGGTAAAAGGTAGGTCCTTGGCAATCGATTGTTCTTTGAGTCTTGTGGTGTGTTTCGAATATGTTTGTTGCTTTTGTGTTTCTTAGATGATTTCAGATGGAGATAATTTTGGTGTTATCTATCTTATCTTTCAGTTCTTTGATTGAGGACAACCAAAGCTTAAGTGTGGGGATTTTGATAACTCCATAATTATACATGTTTTGGTAGTTCTGTTTTGTAATGTTTAACCCCGTTTTACTCACGAAAACTATTAAATATTGGTTTTACAAGTTTTGGAGGCCCTTAAGTGGAAAAGTACTAAAAGTTGTGAAAAAGTGGGAAAAAGTGTAAAAAGTGAAACAGAAGTCCTTCGCGTCCGTGAAGTGTATAGTCTCGCGCCGTGAAGTGATGAATTTCTAGAAGATTCCTGCTTTTGGTGGATTTCGCGTTTGAGTTCAGGAGTTTTGCGTTCGCGAAGTGTTTAAAGACCTTATGGAATATTCTAGAAGAAGCTGATTTAAAAATTAAGGTTCGTTAAGTGGTTCGCGCCGCGAAGCTGCTGCTTCGCGATCGCGAAGTGGGTCGAACAGCTTTTATAAATACTGGCTTCAAACCTGGTTTTGAGATATAGAGTCATAGATTAGATAGCTTTATTCCAGAGTCAGTTTGCAGTAAAAGAGAGGAGAGAAGATTTTATGACCACAGAACGTGAGAAGATTATTACCCGAAGTCTGTTATCCGGTATCCGATCATCTCCAGTTTCACGGTCTGTCTAAAGTCTGTCTTTTTTTTCTTTATTTGCTATTTTTAGATATGTCTAGTCAGTAGTAGTTTTGTTAGTACTTATTGTGGTTTCGATGAACCTTGTTGGATGATGTTTTGATACTTAATTGATTTAGTAGTTTTGTTTGATTTATTGAATGTTTGTCTTTGATTCCAAGTTAATGTTTTAACTGTGGCTATCTGAACTTGTTGGTTGGGTGTATCTATTATTGGATAGGTAGACTCCTTCGAGTTAATCAACCTCCTTTATCTTTTATTCCGGTAAAACGGAGTAAACTGATAAATAGTGTGTTGAACCATAGGTGGACTATTTAGTAAGATCCCACGACCTGACATTAATTAGGGTTACTTTTGCTAATATTGCCTGACAACGAGTCCTTGCAATTGGGCCGGGAGACCAACCTGGTTTATAATCAGAGATAATACATGTTAAGGTGCTTTTAGCTTAAATTGCTACAATAGTCAAATAAACTACACTTTTATGATTTAAATAACTCATCCACAAGGGGATTCAACCTAAACCATAATAAGTACTATCTTTGTCAATTATTGTTTAAAGTGAAGTTTTAATCTTTTTCCTATTTTAAAATAGCTTTCAAAAGAAAAACCCCCCTTTAGGTTAATTAAGCGTTATAAGATTTGTTTTGAATAACTTGACTGTTCCCAGTGGTAAGAACGATACCCGGACTTTCTTAGAGTATTGATGCGGTAATTATTGTATATAAAAAGCGTAACAAGTTTTAACCTCTAATGCCTAGCCACCGTCTTACCACATATACAGGCAAGCGTACCTGATCGTGAGTAATATAGTGTAGGAAAGTCCAGGTATCGTATCTACCACTGGGAACGATCAAGTTATTGTAGACTAAAGTCGAATTAGTTTAATTAATCAAAAAAGGGGGTTTTGTATGAAAAAGGTTTAATTACTTAAAAAGACAATTAACTAAGTAAAACTAAGAAAGCAAATGAAATTACGATTTAAGTTTATAATAAAAGAAAACAGCAGCACTTATCATGAAAAAAACGAATCCCCAATATGGATGACATGAATAGGTCGAAAGTTTGGTTGTTTTGGCTATTGTAGGAATTTAAGTCTGAGACACCCTAACATGTGCAATTTATGGTTAAACTAGGACACGGTCCTCCTAGTTCTAATCCTAAATCGTTTGGTCCACAATCTAGAATCGGTAAACCCTTCCTAATCAATTATTGTAATGGCTCTTTTACTCTCGGTCACTAATGGTCAAAGTAACCCCTTAACATAACTCTACGGTCCAAGTCAGGCTAAGGTAGGTTGATTATCCTTTCGGAGTCTATCTGTCTTGCTCCAACAAATACACCCAACCAAGTGATTTCAAATCGCCACAACAACAATAATCAAGAAAGAACCATAAACGACATTCAATTAATCAAAAACAAACCAATAAACATTAATTGCAAAATATCATCCATAATGGTTCATCTATCATGACAAGCACTACTAATAAACTACTCACTCATAATGAACACAAGAACATAAACAAGAGTAGATATCGACATGATACCGACAGTACAACGTTAGATGATCAGAGATCGACTTCCGCAGCGTACCGGCACCTTCCGTATTCTCACTCTCGTTCCTCTGACTTTCCCTCGTGTGTTGCACTTCAAAACTCATGTCTAAAACTGAAGGAGGAGGCTGATATTTAAAGAAAAACGACCAGACGTCATCTGGCGATCGCCAAACTGCTCTCTTGGCGTCGCCAAACACTAAACAAAACCCTAATCTCAACTTCAGTCGCACTTGGCGGCGCCAAGTTGGGAACTTCGCGATCGCCAAGTGTCTTCTGTGTTGACCTTGTGCATTTTTCTCGTTTTCTCGCCTTTTTCCGTACTTTTCCGTTCCACGGCCTCCAAATCCTTCATAATCAATAAAAAGCTCAATTAGTGCATGAAATGATCATAAACGGGTGAGAAATGGGGTAAAGTCATACGATTACGCGACACCAAAACATGTATAATTTTGGTGTTATCAAAATCCCCACACTTAAGCTTTGATTGTCCCCAATCAAAAGACTGAAAACAAAGAATGATAACTCCAAAATTATCTCCACCCAAGATCATCAAAGAAAACAAAGTATACTCACACAATCGAACACACAAACAAGACTCATCAAGTAATTGGATACCAAGGCCAACCTTTTACCCTCACATAATATGAAGTGTATCTCTCGGGGGTAAAAGTGTATATGTAAGTGATCACACCAATACTCGACTAATTCCCGCATGCATAAGCTTGTCACCAAATCTAATCTCCACCACTGAGAGGTTGTCAACCGTCAAGAAGACTTTAGGGTTGCAATGTTAGGCTACGGGTTAAGGGTAGGATAAAGGATATATAAGTGACTAAGGGTTTTGCAACAAAAACTTGAAAACTTAATCAGTAATGATCCAAACAGTGAAACAATCTGACTTTCAAACAATGAGACTTTTGGGATGAGTATTCTCTCTTTTCTTTTAGAATTGGCCTAAGCCTATGGCTTATTTGGGGCACAAATTCTTTTTCAATCTTTTCAGCTCTCATTTTCTTTTCTTTTCCTTTGTATTCTCAACTCTTTTGATATTTCTTTTCTTTTCTGAGTCTCAAACATTTTCTCTCTTTCTTTTTTCTCTTTCTTTTAGAGCAGCAACTATGTTGCTTTTGGGCTCTTTTTACTCTCAATCCCATAAAAACTGTCAGATACAAAAACTGGATCAAAACATCTCAAGATTCAAATTTAAGTCACGGCCAAGAGATAGATAAACAATTAGGCTCAAGGATAAAGTGTATAGTGGGTAAAGAAATGAAAGGCTAAGGCTCAAAATTGGTTTCAAGGGATAAAGTGTTAAAAGGTGAACACGTTTCAATTAAAGGCTAGGCAAATCAAATAACCTTATGATGAGGTTATCTGACGAAGGCTAAAAGGGTTAGAAACGAAGGCCTCTATCAGTGCAATGGTGATAAATACTTCTCTTATGTGGTCTTGACAAGCATTCAAGTGACAAGTTCTACCTTGGGTCAAAGTCGGTATTCATCACAAAATAAACAGATATAACAATATAGGCTCAATCTCTCAAAGGAATTGGGTGAGGCACTCATGGTAATCAGTGTTCCAAGGTATCCTTTTACTCAAGTAATCCTATTCAGTGTTCTCCTATGCAAGCAACTCAGTCTCAAAAACAATCTCAGATTTCGAAAAAAAATTGGGTCAAATCTCAAAGCTTTCAAACGTTTGAAAAACGACAATCCAGAAACAATAAGTGAACCCATTTAAACAGATAAGTCTACATAACCCCCTCCCCACGCTTAAAATTTGCAGTGTCCTCAATGCAACAATTAACACAATTAAGGAGTAATTGGGAAAAAGAGAAACTTCCCGGGTTATGTGACGAAATCTGTTCTGATCTGAGAGTGGTGCATAAAATTCGTGCTCGATCATAAAACGCCATATCTACCAAAAAGAAAAAGAAAAAGTAAAAACGAACAAAAGAAAATAATCCAAACCAAATTAGTTAAAATCCTAAACAAACCAACAGAAAAATAAAATTGTTCAAACACAACCACGCAGTTCAAAAATAAAAAGAAAATTGTTTAGGACAACCATATCGAATAATGGAGATAAAAGATAGAGATCAGTAAGGGCCACGAGGTTGGTTTTGCCAATCCTCGTAAGTCGGGTAACCGAGCGGAGCATCCTCGGCGTATGGCCAATAAGGAGATGGAGCATAAGCGGTATTCGGTTGAATACCGAAGTGGGAGGCCATCTGGTTCATCACTCCAGTTGGCTTGGTGAAGAGCCTCCACGGTGTTGTACTCCATGTGCTGTTGATGCCGGCCATAAGAAAGTGACATCTCCGAAAGTTGGTTACTCAAATCTTGGTAACCCGAATAAGCAGTCCAATCCGCCGGTTGTTGACTCGAACTTGCCCCACTCGTTCCACCGGTCTCATGCGTACTCCTCGGTGCTTGACTCGGTTGACTTCTCGGTTGACTCCTATAAGATTGAGGATTACGGATCCATGCATTGTAGTCCCTTCCGATCGCATGTTCCACTCTCGCCACGCCCATACCCCGGAGTTGGTCCATGTCAATCAACCCCATCTCCCCGAGGTTCGTCATCGAAGCAATCGCGGCGTCGGTTAAGATACCGAAATGCCTGGCCAAGAGCGTCACGTACTGGCCACCAACGATGCGACTACCCTCGCGATAACCGCTCGCTTTAGCGAGTTGAGCGGCTATGAGGTACGGAGCATTCGGATATTTATCATCCGTAGAGAGTTGCTCAAGAAGCCACAAATCTTGCACGGTCACCTTATCCTCACTAGAAGATCGAGCGTTCACCGTTTGAATGAGCATGCGGTGTAGAAGTCTATCCGTCGAAGTAAGAAAACCTTTCACCTTGAGGTTGCCATGATAATCACCATCACCCAAAATCGCCCAAGCCAAACGCGGATCAAAATCATCGGATCTCTTTGAGGTCGCCCACATATACTCCTCGAATCCGGGAGCATCAACATCCGCTTGGGTATATATCCCCAAAGCAAGAGCAAACTCAACCAAAGAAAGAGATCTCCAAATGCCACCAAGTCGGAACGTCATACAAGATTGATGAAACTCGTCAAGAGCCTTGATTGCATCGAAACGAAACGTGGCGACAAACTCCACGATAAGCTCTCGGTAGAGGGTCTCAGCAATATCGAAAACTCGCTCCCAAGCATGGCATATATAGTACTCATTGCCATCCTCATCGTATGCGTGCTTTCCGAGAATCGCTTTGACATCGTTCTCGACATGCATTGATCGAAGGAGATCCCAATCAACTCTTTTCGGCATAAGAATTTGGCGGGGGAGAAGTCGGTTGACAATGTCCCGATATTCGTCCTTCTTTCGAGCGTTCAACGTTGGGTCGTTCGTGAACGAAGTGAAAACATGACTTCCATCCGGTGCATGGAAGTTGATAGCGGCGGCGGTTTTTGATGCGCGGGTCTTTTGTCTCTACAAAAACCAAATACCATTGTCTTAGAAAATTTTCAATCAAATAAGTGCAAGACAAAGTTTATTCACATTCAAAGTTTCAATGAGACAAAAACCTCTATGACTAACAAGTTCAAGTATCACAATCATATATGTATGACAAAACAAGAGCAATGGGGATGTGAAGCATCCCCACACTTGAACTTTTAGTTCAATCATAATTCCAAACTAATCTAGCTAAACAAGAAGAAGTGGGGGATTTTGGTGTTCTCAAAATCCCCACACTTATCATTTAACCACAATCACTAGATTAATCAATCAATTAGCATGCAAGAAACAAGATTTCAATTACAATGTATAGCATGCATTCATCTAACAATCAATGGTGTATCAAGAATCATATCAATCCTATTCAAGCAACAAACACCATTGATACCCAAAAAACAAGATCTCCAACTACCAAATCGAGCAATCCTTACGAAATCAAAGTTAGGAAACGTACCTTGTTCATGATTAAAGATGAAATTGAAGCTCAAGAAGGTCGAATTTCGCAAGAACGTGAGAGGATTTGGCGGCACCTAAGAGGAATTAGGTTTGTGTGTTTGTGAAAAGTGGGAAAAAGAAGGTTTTAAAAACCCCTGCCCCGACTTCGCGTCGCCAAACAGGCCAATTTCAGCAAAACCCTGATTTTTCAAAATCTCGCGTCGCCAAACGGTCCTCTTCGCTTTGCCAAGTTCGAAAAATTTTACCTGACCCGTGGCTTACTCACTTGGCGTCGCCAGATTGAGAATCTGGCGATCGCCAGATGGCTACTGTTTCCAACTTGTGAAATTTTGCATCGCATTCCGATTTCGCTCGAATCTGGTTTCTATCCTTTCCGTATGGTTACCTAAGCAACATCAAATGAAAACATTAATAAAAACACACACAAAAATCACTAAAAATGAAAGAGAATCAAAAAGCTCGGGTTGCCTCCCGAGAAGCGCTTCATTTTTGGATGGGTCTAGAGCTCGACCCCACTTTCGGCTCATTTCTTGGCACGTCGGGATGACGAGCCCTTCTTCCTTCTGTGGTCTTTCTTGGAGGATCCCGATTCCTTGGTTGATTGCCCCTTGTTGTGCATCGGGTTTGAGTAATCCTCCGTTTTCTTTCCAAGCTCATGCGGAAGTAGCGGACGCTTCGTGCTTTTGGTGTAGGCCAGAGAAGGATCATCATAAGGTTCATCGAGGTGTCTAACCGGCTCTCCATTAGGATCAAAGTAAATCCGATTGTCTCCATAGCCTAAGCTTGTGACTTGATTGCGCATATCGGTATTTACTTGAGCGGTGTGCAAGAAAGATCTCCCGAGGATTATTGGGATTTCAGTGTCCTTTGGAAGATTAGCTATAATGAAGTCCGTGTAGTAAACGAATTTTCCAATACGAATCGGGACTCCTTCCGCTATCCCCAATGGTTTTGTCATGTAACCATTCACTCCTCGGTATTGATAGTCCGTTGGAAGGATTTGAGTGATTCCCATTTTCCTGCAAAAACCCACGGGCATCATATTAAGAGCGGCACTCGAATCAACTAAAGCAAGACCTGAAAATTTATGACAAGAAATAGGTAAGTTATAACTCCCTGGATCATGTCGAATCGGCGCTTTGTAAACAAGGTCATCTTCCGGTGCTTTTTCCTTCTCTTTCTCTTTGCCTTTATCTTCCTTCTTCGGGATTACGAACTCCGCGTATCCTCCTTGTTTTCCATCTTCCTTATCATCATCACTAGAAGCTTCGGGGACCTTGAGTCTTAGATGTTCGAAAGACATGGTGAACCCCTCCGAATCGTAATCCGTGGCATAGTCGGGCTCACTTTCGCTCTCGGTCTCCACGTACTTCTTCGTGTAGATGTCCGTCCACTTCTTCTTTGACGGCTCTCCAGTCATCATGAGCGTTGGTTTCACATTCTCCACCTTTTTGGTTATAAATTTCGGGGAAAACTGTGCTATGGATCGATCGGCTGCCATACTCAACAAACGATTACTGCAACTTGCGGGAAACAAAGATAAAATATAAATATAAATAAAACTAAAACTAATTAACTAAACTAGAAAGCAAAAAACTTGCAAGGGACAGATTCCCTCACAAGGATCGATTAACTAAACTACTTAAACTAAAATCTAACAACTACCGTTCCCCGGCAACGGCGCCAAAAACTTGATGCGGTAATTATTGTATATAAAAAGCGTAACAAGTTTTAACCTCTAATGCCTAGCCACCGTCTTACCACATATACAGGCAAGCGTACCTGATCGTGAGTAATATAGTGTAGGAAAGTCCAGGTATCGTATCTACCACTGGGAACGATCAAGTTATTGTAGACTAAAGTCGAATTAGTTTAATTAATCAAAAAAGGGGGTTTTGTATGAAAAAGGTTTAATTACTTAAAAAGACAATTAACTAAGTAAAACTAAGAAAGCAAATGAAATTACGATTTAAGTTTATAATAAAAGAAAACAGCAGCACTTATCATGAAAAAACGAATCCCCAATATGGATGACATGAATAGGTCGAAAGTTTGGTTGTTTTGGCTATTGTAGGAATTTAAGTCTGAGACACCCTAACATGTGCAATTTATGGTTAAACTAGGACATGGTCCTCCTAGTTCTAATCCTAAATCGTTTGGTCCACAATCTAGAATCGGTAAACCCTTCCTAATCAATTATTGTAATGGCTCTTTTACTCTCGGTCACTAATGGTCAAAGTAACCCCTTAACATAACTCTACGGTCCAAGTCAGGCTAAGGTAGGTTGATTATCCTTTCGGAGTCTATCTGTCTTGGTCCAACAAATACACCCAACCAAGTGATTTCAAATCGCCACAACAACAATAATCAAGAAAGAACCATAAACGACATTCAATTAATCAAAAACAAACCAATAAACATTAATTGCAAAATATCATCCATAATGGTTCATCTATCATGACAAGTACTACTAATAAACTATTCACTCATAATGAACACAAGAACATAAACAAGAGTAGATATCGACATGATACCGACAGTACAACGTTAGATGATCAGAGATCGACTTCCGCAGTGTACCGGCACCTTCCGTATTCTCACTCTCGTTCCTCTGACTTTCCCTCGTGTGTTGCACTTCAAAACTCATGTCTAAAACTGAAGGAGGAGGCTGATATTTAAAGAAAAACGACCAAACGTCATCTGGCGATCGCCAAACTGCTCTCTTGGCGTCACCAAACACTAAACAAAACCCTAATCTCAACTTCAGTCGCACTTGGCGGCGCCAAGTTGGGAACTTCGCGATCGCCAAGTGTCTTCTGTGTTGACCTTGTGCATTTTTCTCGTTTTCTCGCCTTTTTCCGTACTTTTCCGTTCAACGGCCTCCAAATCCTTCATAATCAATAAAAAGCTCAATTAGTGCATGAAATGATCATAAACGGGTGAGAAATGGGGTAAAGTCATACGATTACGCGCAACCAAAACATGTATAATTTTGGTGTTATCAACTATATTGCTATCAATCAGGTACGCTTTCCTGTGAATGGTGATTGGTTAAGGTTATTTTGTGGTTAAATTTGGTTATGTTTTAATATATAGTTTTTACACCATCAGTCCTTACCTTTCTCGTATCTAGGACTTCCGGTTGGTGCCTCAATGCATCAAATTGCCCATTGGCAACCGATAAAAGAAAAATCTAAAAAGAAGTTATCGACTTGGAAAGCCAAGATGCTTTCTTTTGGTGGCCGTTGGACTTTGGCCAAATCGGTTCTTGGAAGCACACCCTTATATTATTTTTCTGTTTTCCGTGCCCCGGTGAGTGTCTTAAATAGTCTAGAAAAATTGCGTTGTAATTTCTTTGGGGTGGGGGGGGGGGGGGTTCGAGTGTCGGGAAAAATTCTAAGAGGGGGTGTCATTGGGTCAAATGGTCAAAGATTCTAGGGTCGTTCGAAAAAGGGGCCTCAATTTGGGTAGTCTCAAAGACCTAAATTGGAGTTTGTTGGGCAAATGGTGGTGGAGGTTCCGTACGGAGAGTGACTCGCTATGGGTGAATGTGATAAAGAGCATTTTTGGCAAAGATGGAGGGTTAGGAGGTAGTCCGCTTCGAGTTAGGAGGGGAGGGAGCTCGGTGTGGGAGGATATAGTGAAATTGTGTTTGGAGATCGATAAGAAATTAAGGAGTTCAATTTTCTAATTCGCTTTGGAAGTTGGTCGGTGACGGTGAGGGATCCTCCTTTTGGGAAGATCCTTGGCTTGAAGTGGGGATTTTAAAAGATAAGTTTAAACGGCTTTATCAACTTGAGACCCACAAAGGCGTGTCGATAGCGGATAGAGGAGTGTTTGTGGGGGGAGGGTGTGGAGTTGGAGGTGGAGTTGGAGGCGACCTCCAAGAGGGAGAGAGTTGGGGGAACTAGAGGATTTAGAACTAGCATTAGAGGGGGTCTCTCCTAAAGTAAGTGAGACAGATCGGGTAATTTGGAAATTTGATGCGAGTGGGGGTTTCTCTGTAAAACTCCTTAGGAAGTTGCTTGAGGAAGCCGGGACTAGAGAGGTCGTAAATGGAGCCCAAACCTTATGGCTAAAAGCGGTTCCAAAAAAGGTGTGGTTTTTTAATTGGAAACGAATCTTGGTAGGCTACCGACGCGTGTGGAGTTAGATAGAAGAGGTATAGACCTAAACTCCGTTCTTTGTCCTAGATGTGAGAATGAAAAAGAGTCGGTGGACCATGCTTTGTTCGGGTGCGAAAAAGTTGCATCTCTTTGGAAACTTGTCGGTAAATGGTGGAATTTGGACGTTGAATCTTGTAGCTCGTTAATAGATTTGTTTAATCTTGGGAATCAACCGGGAGTTAACGTTTTAGGAGGAAGGAGGTGGACGTCGATGGTTTGGTGTTTCTCGTATATGATTTGGTTAAATAGAAATAAGATTGTTTTCGAGCAGAAGAAAATCGATTTGGAAGAGGAGTTCTTCAAGTTCCAACTAAAATCATTTGATTGGGTAAACCTTCGAGACAAAGATATTGCGGTGGGATGGAAGACGTGGATGACGGATCCAACAAACGGAAAATAAACCTAGTTTCCTATCTGCTCGCGATGCAGGCTACATTTTTCTGTGGTGGTTTCGTGATTCTGGTTCATATCTGCAGCAGCCGGGAATGAAGATTTAGCGCGCTTTGTGGTTTATCCCTCGTAATCCCAAAGCGCCTTACTTTTTGGACGTCTGAAATGCAACAGATACGAAGTCAGAGGTTCGGGGCAGTGAACTGCAAACGCAACAGTGGCTGCCCGCTGTACTTTTTTTGATGATGGTATTGTAGCAGCTGTTGAGGATGTCGGTTAGCTCGGGTTCGTGCCTTAAGTTGTTTGCACTTTTATTGATTTTTCTTTCAAGGTTTTGGGTCTATCTTTCGGTTCCGGGTTTATCGGTTTTGTTGCTGTTTTATGGTGTTTTTCGTGGTGGTAGTTGCTGGTGACTTTTTGTTTCTTTTGTATTGAATTGGTTTTGTTGTGGTTAATAAAAATTGTGTGCTGTTAACCCCAATGGGGCAGCCTACCGGTTAAGGCTTGGTGTTGGGGAAAAACCCACCCAAGTTCGAATCCGGGGGTGAGAAACCAGGGCCACTGAGTATTAATCCCAGGGGAGCATGCTTTAGCTCTCGGTAAAAATTGCCAAGGATGTAGTCTGGCCAAAGTCCAGGTGAACCTTTCCCAAAAAAAAATTGTGTGCTGTTCAAAAAAATAAAATATGTGGGGTTTAACTCTCAGGTTTGTCATTGAAGGATCTGATTTTAACGAACTTAATGGTTATTTACTAAACTTTTATAAGAAAATGCTTAAGAAATCAAATCACTATTTAAAAATAGTTAAAAATAACTATTTTTTGTTATGTATTTAAATAAAATTAATTGTTAATACATATATTAAATTTTAAACGGTCGAGACTTTGAAGCATCTTCACATGTGGGTGAACTCCTCGTATTTTCCAAGGTATATAAACTCATGGGATATATAATATTCAAATTAAATATTGGTATTAAAGTTAATTAAATCATAAGTATTTTTCTTAAAGCCCATTTTTTGGGACATAATTAGTTGTAGCAATGATGTTAATAATTCATATTTGACTTTAAAAACAATACAGTTTATTGTATGCAAAGTATACTTTTGATTTTTGTTAAATAACTTAGGTTTAGTACTAATATAAAGAAATGTTTTTTTTATTATTATCTTCAAGTCGTGTATTTGTTGTATTTAAAGTTATATGATTTTTTTTTTCTCTAGAACAAGAAAACGGATATATTGAAACAAAATGGGCCTAGCGAGATGCTAGGGACACAAGTACAACAAAGACGAGTCCAAACGACTTGGAGTGATGCTTGATCCAGTTATATGCCGACAACTGCACCAGACCTCTTTCAGCACCTTCTTGTTAAAGAATAAAGATGATATTGTTTTTATGCTTCCAAATCGCCCAGACAAACATGGTAACCACCATCTCTAGAACCACCCTAAGATTTTTATGCATAACTGAGTAGTTCACCGCATCTACCAACTCCCCAACCGAGCAGGGATTCTCTCCCACCATAACTGTAAAATAGCCAGACTTCCAGTACTAAAGAATACGCTGCCAATATGTGATGAATCGATTCCTCTTTTGAGTTGCACATTAGACACCAAGCTCGAGACCACCCAAACCCATATTTTAACCAGATTATCGTGAGTAGGAAGCTTTCCCATCCAGACCCTCCAGTAGAGAATGTTCACTTTAACAGATACCTATAAATTCCAGCAGGTCTTATTCTCCCTACTGTCCAAAATCACTTCGGCAATACAATTACATAAGGAAGACACTGGCATTTGCCCGCTTTCTCCCAAGTTAGCACCTCCATAGATTACATTGTCGGCCTTACCAAACAAATTACTAAATTGGATCCTCATCGCCTCAAGGTGTTTATCTATGTTAGAAATTGCGCCAATCTTTCTCGTATTCGATCCTCCTTCTAGCCCACAAGAGTCTCCATACATCATCTTTGTTATTATTCCTCTCCAAGATGATCTTTCTTCCACCAGAAATGCCAACATTTACCAATCATGGTATAATTGAAGGTCGTGAGGCTACCAATGTTGAGACCTCCCTTCTTTTTATTGTTTTAAAACCATTTTCCATGCAAGCCATCTGATTTTGGAGGTCTCAGAAGCATGCTCGTTCCTGATACTTTATAGGCCCTGGGAGAGATGTAAAAAAGGCTCTAAATAATTATAATTTTTCAATATATTTTTTTAATCATCATAAATAACATTAAATTCAACAAATACTAACAATTCACACAAACCATTTCCTAGTATTTCTACACATATAATAAATAAGTAATTATCTACTGTATCATTTTTACATAACATCGTCAATCCGTTACATCATCTCAAACATATCCTATGATATACTTGTAATATATAGATTTACATATATATAGGGCCACAATGTTAGTTACTCAAAGTAACAAGCCAGTTGGGTTTCCATGTCACCTCATGTTAATGTTATCCATTACCATTTAAAACTTGTAGGCTTAAAACAAATTATTTTAGAACCATCAATCTTAGAATAAAACACTATGGTGGTTATAGCTTAAGATCTTATTCTTGTTTTAGATGTAGGAAATTTTATAATAAGATTCATGAACTCAATATTAGGTAATAAGGAGTCAATAAGGCATGGATAAACAAGAGCAATTTTAAAATTCTAATGTAGATATATAAGTTGGATCATCTCATATGATTGACAAATTTTTTCAGAGGAAAATAATTTTTTTTATTTAATAATAAGAAATCTATTATATTTATACAAAAACTGGATTCATGCGGACGGAATAATAAAGAAGAGACAACGAAACATGAAAGATGGAAAATATATCATGATTTTCATGGCAAAGTAGTTTTAGATTTTGGTACTAGGTGCACGAACTTAGGGAAAGAATAATCAACATTGTAAAACTAATGACCAATTAACTTTTTACATATATTTTCTCTAAAGTAACTAATTAATACACGTTTGGGCTTTTAATTAATGTTACATTTTTTTTGTCTTATTAGATACTAAAAAATGTATTATACTATTGTACGATATATAATATACAAAAAAAATTGAACCTCTATTTCTTTTGGGCCTTAAGTGTGTGCCCGACCCATCCTCCCAAGGGGCAACCCTACTCAAAACCAACCCCCAAGAAGAATCGATTTCAAATATCTTCAAGAATTGGGGGATTTGAAAAGTGAAAAAGCAAATTGAGGCCAGACTTCCAAAGACGGCTTTGCATAGACATAACCTACCGTGCAAAAGAAAGATTTCTAGCCTTCTAATTTGAGAGTCGAGTTTGGAATTTCTCTATAATCGGTCTCCAATTGCTCACTTTTCACATATTTGATCCTATCGGCATCCGAAGATAATTGGACAGATGGACCTGTTTTTTGCTTGCAACCATCTTGCCAATCTACTAATTTGATCGCTACTTACCCTTACTCTCTTAGAGCATCTCCAACAGCATCTCTATTTTAGAGAAAAACCACATTTTGTCTCCAAAGTGCTCCAATAGCATCCCCATTTCAATCTCTAAAATAGAGATTCAAGGGAAAAACTCCAAATATAGAGAAATCATTTTTTTATTCAATCCACCAATGAGAATTCAATTGATATCTTTTTATATAAAAAAATTAAAACATTTATTGGGATCATAAAAATAGTGAATATTTTAATAATATAATTGATATTGAAATCTCTAAAATAGAGAATCTGTTGGAGTAAAATGTTGTTTTATTTAGAGATTTTGACTTTTAGTTCTCTATTATAGAGAAATTAAAGGGATCCCGTTGGAGATGCTCTTAGCCATCACTTAACTTTTAGCAAGATTGACTTTGAAACCCGAGCTCAAGTTAAAACATCTCGGTATACGAATTGTACTAGATTATGAGTATTCCGACAAGACCTTTCCCTCATGAAATTGTATGATTATATATAAGGCCATCCGCAGTGGCCTTCGGCTCACCATCGGGTTGCCTTCGGCATGCCTTAAGCCGACGGCTTAAGTATTGAACACCGCCGCGGTGAGCAACGGGTTGGAGTGTTTCGGTTCTCCCAAACCGACGCCCTACCCGCTTTCTCTCTCTTCTTTCTCTCTACCTCTCTCCTCTTTCTCTCTTTTTTTTATTATTTAATAAAATAAAAAGGTTGGGTTGGGTATTGGGTTGATAGTGGATGGATTGGGTAGTTTTTGGTAGTATAGTGAAAAGCTGATGTGGCGCTGATGTGGCAGCTGAAACCATTGGGTTGCAGTGGGTCGACAGTGGATGGCCTAAGTTCTTTTTTTTAAAAAGAAAAAAATTACTCAAAAATATACAATCTACACTTGTGTGAATAGTCAATTACAAAATATGTTACGTACTTGTTTTATTACCTTTAAGACTAGCAAATGATAATGTTGACACCAGAATTTTCATAATTTATACAGAATACTTCGTCGAAACGACATCTTTATTGTTTTCTTTTGCTCAAGTTAGCCAATGATTATCCTTTCTTAACATATCCTGATCCTCGAATCTCCCTTTATTTTTTCAAGATTCCATCTCCATTACTGTATCAACTACAAAATCACAAATGACCGAGTCCAAGAGCATCATATCATCGTAGATGTTTAAAGTTTTATATACAATAATGGTTTAAAATAACAGGTGTAGCAACTAATCATACTATAATACTATAAACAAATAGTTTTCGAAAATCAGAACATGTTATAAGATGCACACAGACTTAAAAAGTCATATCGTTAACAATAATTTATTGAAAAACTAAACATTTAATATAAGTTAAAGGTGATTTGACGATGAGTTGTATTGATATGGAGGCACTACACACACATATATATTTATATATCTATATATATATATTATGTAAAAATAAAATCTTGAAGTACCATTTTTTATGAGATTTTCCATTGCAATGGTGTGGTGTGAAGTGATGAACCCCTCTGGTATTCCATGTGCTCTCAATCTACTGTAGATATTCCACTTGCATTTGTCTTTGTCTTAAAGCTAATTAATTATTGCTAAAAACACAACACAATCGAACCAAATCTAATTATCAACTTAATCCCATAATTATTGAATTAATTTTGTGTTTATACTTAAGATCCATCATTTTTTTCTTTGCATTCAATCTTGACCCTCTATTTAATATATCATTAGTTGAGATGCAATTATGCAAATACATTTTTACCAGACTTTTTTTTTCTAAAAGATTAATAATAACATATAGGGGCGGAGCCAAAACTTTTTTTGTGTGGGGGTAAACTCTAAACAACAATTTTAATTCTAGAAAAATTGTTTTTTTATACACAAAAAACCTTCAAAATGTCAATAATAATCATAATTTTAAAATTTTAAGGGGGCAATTATCCAAATATTCCTAATATATAAATTTCAATTTTAAATTTTAAGGGGGTAATTACCCAAATATGCCTAATATATAAAAGTTTTTAAAGAAAAAATTAAAATGTTAGGGGGCAACTGCCTACTCTGCCTCCCTCGTAGCTCCGCCCCTGACATATATGTAAAATTTTAGGATCTAATGTAAATTTTGTTATATCTTTCCAAAATAAATTAATGTTATTGAATATGTTTCATATCAACCGGATCTTGTCAATAACTTCAAATAATTATGACGTGGACACCCACATCATTTTTGCCATACGAATTGAAAACATGTTTATATGTTTTTCAGTCATAAATAGTACATAATACATCTAAAATAACTGGGAAAGGTTTGATAATAGTATGACTTCTCTATAAAAGTTATTGGTTCGAATTTATCAGTTATTTTTTAAGGTCTCGTTATTGAGATGCATATAAACTTGCTCCCAAACTTACAATTAACAAAGAAAGAATATTAGTTTCAAGATTCTCAGAAAACTTATATATGAATTCTACATTATTAATAATCAATAGATTCAAGATTTCTAGGTTCAATAGATTTTTAATTATTAGTTACGGACCTAACATTATATATTTATATTCCAACAACACATATCTGAAAATACATTTTAAAAATGGAAACTATTATGCTTTGAAAGTTCTTTGCAAAAAAATCTAAACAATTAGTAGAAGTCGTTAACATCTTTCTTGAAATTCCAAAGAATCAAAAATCAAATCAAAGATATTCAGGATAAATTTCGTATAAATATAACCATCACAAATAACGGAAAATATAATATAATCCTCTTCCTAATTACAGATTTCAAACCATATATAAACTATTGTTTTTTCTAATAATAACTTAAATAAATAAGACATATTTTTTTCATGTGTACAATAACTATTTTGGTATTATACAGATACCATACAATATATGTTGACGAACTACTTATATCATTTTGTCATATTCTTGAACTGGTATAAATGAATCCCATCCTGATCTTTCCAAAAATTAGACCGCATAATCTAACTCATTGGAAATGAGTTATAGCATATTTGCTAGCAGCTTAATGAGTTTAATAAGACTCATAGCTTATTAGGTCAGTATACATGACTGTATGTTCAGACAGTTTGATAATGTCTTAATGATATAGAAAGTGAATTATTCAACAAGCTTATAGCTAGTGAGGGTTTATGCAAAAAGCAAATAAAATAAAATAAAATAAAATAAAATAAAAATCAAACATTTCGCTCCCAATTAACAAGACATTCATTCCATCTATGAAGAATCCCTTCTAGTTAAACATTATTCCAAACAAATATCTTTCCAATCTATCTAGACAAATTATTTATCCAGACAACTTTATCCATACAAACCAACCAAATAGTCTATTTGACTCACATGAACCCCACCCAAATTGAGAAACCCTACTTCATGTATCAATCTATCCCTTAATATCTCAGTGTATGTTAGAATTATTTTTATGTTGTGTCAATTTGTAATTATTCCAAACTTTGTTCCATTTATGTAATTGTGGGTTAGGCCCATTGTTTTAGGGCCCATCCATTTATCTTTTTTAGGCCCCCAACTAGAGTAGTATAAAAGTTGTTTAATCTTCATTTGCACTTTCCACTTTCTTTAAACATTTTGAGAGCTAATGAATCATTGATGACTTCATGCACTTGTTCATCCTCTATAATCATGATCATTGCTAAATATACCAACGATCTTGTACTTTTTGTTATAATCATAAAGATCTTAGTGTTATAATTTGGTTGATTTGGAACCTACAATGTATCCCTAGCTAGTCCAGTAGCTAAGCCAATACATCGATAATCACCATCCTTAAGTTATTGGATGTTTGGTTGGTTTTTTATTATGTCCTGTATGGATAAAGTTGTATATACGACTTAATCTGTATGTATAGATTGAAAATATTTTTATTTGGGAGTGTTTTTTCATTGACGGAAAGAACATGTTTTTAATTTGGAGGGACAAGTTCTGAAACAACTTGCTTTTTTGCATAAATCCCCCCTAAAAGTTTACTGAACAACTCACTTTCTATATCATTAAGATACTGCCAAATAGTCATGTATAATTGATTGAATAAGCTATTAGTCCAATTAAGTCACTAACAAACAGACCTTACTTAAAGCTATGTTTTTCTTCTAGGGTTAGGCTAGAAATAAGTAAATTTAGAAGTGGTTTGTGTAGTTGATATTTAGGAGATATAAGTTAACCAAAGAATGATTGATTTAATGATCTCTTGATTTAAATATGAGTGCATTGAATGTTGATCAATATACGTTGTTATATATGTTGTTTTTCTTTTAATGCATTCCACCTTGGAAACTAAAAAAATAAGGTACATGGTTGAGAAACAAAATAGACGAATCTGAGGTAGGTCATCACACTATATGAGATCAAATTGATTCAAATTATTTGTCGATAAAGAAATCATCTAACAAACCCTCTATGAATGCCTATTTGTGTCTTATAGAAAAAAGTATTTGTGTATAATTTAATTCATGAACTTTTATCATAGTAATACATGATATAATACCTACATTTCCACCATGAGTAGTATATCATATTCTTAGGTTGCATTTGACATAAATAAGTTAGCTTATAAACTAGTACATATTTGGATGGATCATAAGATAGCTTATTGAAACACTACTTAGAGTAGTGTTTCAAAAACTTTTTTGTAGCTTTCTAATAAAACCAATTATTTCATTGAAAAATGCCTTCATAAGACAATTTTAAAAATCTCATATAAAAACCATAGGATATTTATTTCAAAAAATGTTTTAAAATTTGTGACGACACTTACCATGTCCTCCCAACTTATTATACCACATTTTTTCAAGGACTATTACATGAACAAGCCTATATAGCATAACAATTCATTGGCCTTGTTAACTTAAATTGTATAAAACATTTTGTTATAACATTTATATATATTATGGTTGTGTTTGGTAAAAGTAAGCTAGCTGATAAATTAGTACATGTTTGGATGGATTATAAGCTAGCTTATTGAAACGATAGTTGGAGTAGCATTTCAGGAGCTTTTTGTGGCTTTTTTTTAATTATACTCTTATTAATATTAATTTAGGTAAATTACATATTTAGTCTTTGTGGTTTACATTTTATTGTACTGTTGGTCCCTATTTTTAGATAGTTTTGGAAAAGGTCACTGTGGTTTAAATTATATTGCACTGTGGTCCTTGAGATTTTACATTATGTTGCACTATTGGTCCCTAACCCTATTGACAAAATAGAAACCAACAATGCAATATAGTGTAAACCACATAGACCAACAGTGCAATATAATGTTAACCATAGGGACCTTTTCTATAATTATTTCAAAATGGTAACCAAAGGTAATAAAATGTAAACAACAATGACCAAATATGTAATTTACTCTATTAATTATTATACCCAAGATATAATTTTTGGTTATTTTACATACTTATAAGCTAGTTTTTATAAAACTTAGTTTATACATAAACTAGTTTATCAGCTACTAGCTAGCTTATTAGTTAACAACTAGCTTATTTACCATCAGCTATTAAATAAATTATTAGTTAGTTTGTCAAAAATAACCACTATCAAACCGGAAATTATTGTAATACATGACGTGCTTCATTCCAATCTTGTTTTTGTAATCTACCTATTTGTCAAGTTTCCAATCTTTAAAACTTTTGATATTTATTTATTTCGGTTTTGATTCGCTATATAGTTTAGTTGAAATATTTTTGACATTTTGTATAAAGTATAAAAAATAATAATTATTTTTGGGTGGATTGTGGGATCGACAACTCATAATATGATCCCATAAATATGGCATGAAACAGCTCGATTGGATTTGGTGCATGGATACTCTTCCATTTTTTATTCAAATGAAACACACATTCCAATTAACTTTTCATTTTTCATCCCAAATTTTTATTCAAATTATATGTTATCTCACACCAATCCCCATGCCCAAAATCTAAATCCGATTTCTAAAATTCCTTTCATGATGATCACAATAATATATGATTTGCTTACGTGTATTTGTGTGTTATATAAAGTTTTACATTGCAGAAGTATTAATTTATGTTAAGTTTTATACATATAATTGATTACTTAGATTTAGGATCAGGTAAGACCAAGCTGTTTTCGTGAGACTATGTGAGATCAATATCTAACGTATGAAACTTCACAAAAAACACTGTGAAGGTAAATAAAACTCGAATACGCAGACCTAAAAATCACTTTCGATGCAAAAAAATATCCAAAACAAGGTAAAAAAACGAAACCTCAGCTCAAAGGATGTGAAGGTTACAAATAAATATTGCGAACCTTCACAGCGGAAATGTTGTGAAGGTTTCGTTTTTTTATCTTTTATTGGATTTTTTTATTCGATAGTGTTTTCTAGTATGTTTTTACGATGAATGTTCAACTTTTTTACCTTCACAAATGTTTTGATGTGAAGTTTCATGTAAAATACGTTGGTCTCACCAGTCTCACGGAAACAGCTTGGTCTCACCGGTCTCACGGAAACAGCTTGGTCTCACCAGAACATAACCCTTATATTATCTTGTTTTAAGTATGAATATATATATATATATATAGTTAAGTTTTAATGTGAACTCAATTTTGGTTGTGAACGTAAGGACCACTAAAATCGTGCCACGTATCAATATTCACTTTGAATATCATGCATTATTCAAAGTGAATAAAGACGCCTAAGCTTTATTCACTATGAATAATGCATGATATTCAGAGCAAATATTGATACGTGACACTATTTTAGTGGTCCTCACGTTCACAATAAAAAATGACTTTTCATTTGAACTCCCCCCCCCTCTCTCTCTCTCTCTATATTATATATATATATATATAGAGAGAGAGAGAGAGAGAGAGAGAGAGGTTCAAATGAGAAGTATGAAAAAATACGAAGTAGAGAAGTGATCTCCACCACTCATCCGATCAATAAAGGCGGCTTTGATCGGTTACGGTGGACGCGATCACGGAGGATTGACGCGATTCATGGGAGGGTAGAGATTATTAAAGGAGGAGACCCGGTCAAAGTCGTCTTTATTGACCGGATGAGTGGTGGAGATCACTTCTCTACTCCTCATATTTTTAGCACTTCTCATTTGAACCTAATACTATATGTATATATATATAGTCAGGTTCAAATGTGAACTCATCTTTGATTGTGAAGTGATGACCACTAGTATCGCGCCGCATGATAATATTCAATCTGGATATTTATGCTTTATTCAGACCAAATAAAGCATGATTATTCAGATTGAATGAATAAAGCTTAGGTGTCGATTCAGATTGCCATGTGGCGCGATTTTGTTGGTCCGCACATTGACAATGAAAGATGACTTCACATTTGAACTCCCCCCTCTCTCTTTCTCTCTCTCTCTCTCTCTCTCTATAGGGGTGGGTTCTTACGAGAACGTTAACTTTTTAAGAATAACCTTTTTTACGAAACTTTTTTATGTACAAAATTATATATGATTCACATACAAAAATCCATGTACAAAAAACACGTACAAAATCATACATGATTCACATACAAAATCACATGTGATTCGCGGACAAAATCATATATGATTACTGACTTACGCTACTTATCCGCAACTTTAAGTCGCCTGACAAGTCGCCCACGTCCATTTTTTTCCGTTAGTATAAAATCATATATGATTTTGCACTTGAAAAAAAGTCTTTCATAAAAAAGAGTTAACGTTCTCTTTTGAACATCTTTCTAAATATATACATATATATATATATATATTATTTTGTAAACATTGTAAACAATCTCAACCATTCATTTAGTGTAACATAATTAATGTTCCAGATATATAACACTTATAATAATTAATGAAATTTAATCATTTTTCGTAAGTGACATGACATGACATGACATGACGTGATGACAAGGTCAAGTCTTAAACTTTAAGAGCTACAACGAGAACTAAAACTTTTCTTCCACCAACGGATAGAACTATGGCTTTCCATCTTGAGAGTCTTCGATGGAAATTATGTACGATCGAGTCCCAAGCTTTAATGTTGGGCATATTATCTTCTGAAGGAACCTAGTGCGTCTACAATGGAAACTACCAACCTTTCATTTGAGTTCATTTGCAGCCCATTGCACCTTTCTCGAGTCAACTAGAATTCTAAGAAGGTCGTTTATGTCGAGATCTATTTTCAATCCTGAAGCCAAGTAGAAGCATCTCAACATTCGGAGAATGTTTTCCTTTCTTCTAGCAACCATTTGTTGATAAATATAACATCATCAACAGAAAAAGAAATGTGATATGTTATATCTCAATCCATTTTATAAGATGTTTTTCTTTCTCGACCTCTATCAGTTGGTGAAGTCCTTCTATGGCATCGATATCAGATAGGATGATAACGTGTCCCATTGTCGTAGACCTCTTCACATTCGCAATTCCATTTTTAGAGAACCGTTACTAAGAACCGATGAGGAAGCTGAGTGAAGGGATGCTTTAGTCCATCATATCCATTTAGGAAGGAATCCCATTGCTTCAAGGGTACCCATCACGTAGTCCCATTCCACCGAGTCAAAGGTTTTTTCGAAATCCGCTCTAGAAAAAAGGACATATTTTTGGTTTCTTTCGCCCAACTGAAGAACTCGTTTATGATAAAGGACCCGTCTAGTATGAATCTACCCATTAAAAAAATCAGATTGGGATTCATTAGTAACCTTACTGATGACACGACTTAACTGGATAGCAAGTTTATTACCAATCACTATCTAGATACAACCCACTAGACTGGTCGGTCTGTGATCTTTGCACCATTGGGGTCTAGCACCTTTGGGATTAAGCAAATACTGAGGGATTGTACCCCTTCGAAATTCAAGACATCTCCTAAAAATCACTAACAACTTAAAAAAACCAGTTTGTAAAACGTGCCAATAAGCATTAATAAAGCCGAAATAGTATCCACCATGTCTTATAGAGTTGTCGTCACCACAACGCCAAACAAGCTCTTAATATCGTCTTTTGTGAACTCTTGGATGAGTCAATCCGCATCTTCCGGAGACAGTTTTCGAATGTTGGATAGTGATAACTTCATTATCTAGCGAATTTCTACCCTCCAAACATAAGTTCTTAACTTGTTTTGAAGTGGAAATTGGCATTTCGGACTAATATTCGTGTATAAGTGATGTGTAAATATACAAGCTTTTGTTGCTTTTTATTTAGAAACAATAATTTAGGTGTTGTTATCTTTTTATCTAATTAGTAGGATGAGCTAATTACCTTGACGTTAGGGGGAAGGATGGATTTTAACGACTTTAATAGAGGAGGTATCAAAGTCTCTTATCAGGAAGCCTTTGTTTCCCTCTCCAACCAATGAAAGATCTTACAATCTATCCCTTAGGATCAATTTAATTTTCGGCTCTGATACCATCTATAACATCGCAGGTCAATCGCACCAACAATTTTTTAGTTTGTCCACACACATGGACTCACGGTTTTAAAACGTGTCTAATAGAGAATGTATCAAGTCTTTTATAAGCTTTGTTCCCTCCACATCGAATGTGGGATCTTACAAGTTGCAAGTTTGGAGGTAGGTAGAATCCCTTTGGTTGAAGTATGAGGAACAATTTTGTTGGAAACAGAAGTGTGGGAAGGGGGAAGATCACAATATGTACAATTTGTAAAGGGGATGTTTGTTCGTCGAAAATCTGGACTAGATGTTGAAGGTTCTTCGACGAGGGAAGCTAGATTACACGATAGTGACAATCTGTGAAGGGAAGGGGTTTCTTCACCAAAAATATAAAGATGGTTAAAGGTTAAAAGGTAACACGAGAAAATCACAATGCACATGCATGATGTTTATGTAGTTTACTCTTTTTTATATGATAGTGATGATATGTGCACAGTGGATTGATAAGGTCAAGTAATCGAGTGATAGAGGATCCAATCCAAATTTTTTGTAGGAAGAAGGAAGATCAATAATAGTTCATCGTAACTTTAATTATGCTGCTTAGAGGATTCAATCCAAATTTTTATATAACTACAAGGACGGAATATGTAATTTAGTCTTACACATAGACACACACATATATATAGTCGAGTTTATTTGTAAACTATTAAAATGGTATAAATCATATAAACTAATAGCGTTTCAATTATATTTCGTAGATTTATATAATTTATACATTTGGTTTGTAAATAAACTTTATATGCATATATAATTTACTAGGTTTTATCCCGTGTGATACACGGGGTAATTTAATTTAAAAAAATCATACGAGAAAAACAATATAACAAGTATGATTTATTTAATCTAAATTATTTACTATAATTTAATTTATAATTGGAGTTTTAAATTTTTTCAAACTTTTAATTTGAGATAGATAAAGATAAAATAGGTAGATTAGTTTAATATTTAAATTAATAGAGATAAAATCTTTGAGAGAGATAGAGATCAAATAGGTAGATTAGTTTAATATTTAAACTAATAGAGATAAAATAGTTGAGAGAAATAGAAATAAAATAGGTAGATTAGTTTAATATTTAAATTAATAGAGATATGACACGTATGCATGACATGTATGACATGTGTCAAAAACTGACACGTAGGCGAGAACGAATGTAGACCATAAAAGTGTCCATGTACGTGTTTTGGCGGGAAAAATCAGAAACCTGCTCACCAGAGCACGACACGTGGCAGACCACTTACTCTTTTATTATATATAGAAGATGAAAAATAATAATACGTGTATTGATTATATTAAATATTACACAAATATATGTAGAGAATTTTTTAAACCATTTGATTTAATTATGTATTTTTGAAAGTGGTATTTATCTTTTACATTATTTTATCTATTGTTTTCATATTTATCTATAGTTTGGATTAAAAGGTTTGATTTAAGTATGTAGAGGATTTTCAAAAGTGATATTTATCTTTTACATTATTTTATTTATTGTTTTGATAATCGAAACCGGCTTACCAGAACGCGACACGTGGCAATTCGGCTCACCAGAACACGACATGTGTCAAATCAGTTACTCTTTTATTATATATAGATTTATTTATTTTGTGTTGTGAATCATACCGACATATATTTTGTTTATTTATTTTATTTAAGTCAGGCTCTTTAGGTCATTGATTATGTCACATTTTTATTTGATTGGCACTTTCAGGTTAGTTGGATACTAAAATACAAATCACTCTGTCAACTTGAATTTTCTATTTTTTTACAACTTTTTTTTGTAACAATCAACTTCAACGTATATAAACTTGACAAGTAATATCCTCAATAAATTGTTTACTACTTTCCTCTATTCCTCTATGTTATTATAAAATTGTTATAACTTGTCAGGCAACTAACTATTCAATTTATATATATATTACCATTGAACTACTTTTTTGTACTCAATATACCATTGAACTATTTTTTTGTACATATAATACCATTATGACCGGATATAGCCCTTTTCCCGGTTTGGTGATTACGTGGCAATTACTTGATACACGTGGCAAATGACATATCAATGACATGACATGTTAAAAGACTTAGAGCATCCACAATAGTGGAATCTCCAAGAACCTCACTTACCATATTTTTTCTATCACGTCATTGTCATCTCAACAAACCAAGAACCTCCTTAAAACTCCACAATGGGGGTTCATATAAAAACCTCACTTCCCTCTACTATTTATGATATAATTTTTATTTATGTAAACTATTATATAACAAAAAAGAAAACTATTATAAGAACTTGGGTTCTTGTTCAAGCACCCAGGTTCTAATAAGAACCTGTGATTGACCAAGAATCTGTCTCATAGTGGAGGTTCTTGTAAAACCCCATGAAAAACCTCCATTGTGGATGCTCTTATAAGGATAATGAATTATTCTGTTTGATCACATTTTACTATTGAATTTTTTTGTACTCAATATACCATTGAACTTTTTCTAGTTGTTCAAATGTTACCATAGTCTATCTTTATCTTTGTAATTGGAATCCAAGGGATAGAAAAGTGTCATTTATGTTGGATGTTTGGATTTGTTTTCTTTCATTAGATACTCAATGTATACTTCAACCAACCGAGTAGAAATACAATTTAAGTGGTAGTAACGGAAATTTTGATTGTTTCTTTAACCTTTTCCAACATGACTACTGTTTTACGCAACAATTATATAAAAAAAAACATTGTGCATTATAATCAGATTATTAATGGCCTTCATTTTTGTTCTAATCATGCCAACAATGCATCATTCAGAACGAAAAAAACATCTTTTTATCATATAAGCTAAGACAAACACCATTCACCACGAAAAGTCAAACTGTGACAAAAGACAAGAATCAAGCAATCTCATTTGTTAAACATTCTCTTGTGGTAATTTATATCGAGAATCAATCAAATTATATTAATTCCAGAAGTAACGGTTTCAAGATCAGAAGAAATGAAAAACAATGGTTTTCATTTTTCAAGGGAAGATTAAAGTTTAATGGTATATTGAGTAAAAAAAAAGTCTAATGGTAAAATGTGATCAAACAGAATAGTTCGTTACCCTAAGTCATTTAACATACCATGTCATTGCCATTTCATTTGCCACGTAATACAAAACGGGCAATACTTGGTCATAATGGTATTATATGTACAAAAAAAGGAGTTCAATGGTATATTGAGTATAAAAAATACTTCAATAGTAATATGTGTACAAATCGAATAGTTAGTTACCCTCACAAATCATAACCCCTATTATAAAACATTCTAAAAGATTATTTAATATGACTTCAATTTTGAATTTTAAAATTAACTGTTATTATGCATCATATATAAAAGTAAATCATTTTATTACATTTTTTTTACATTATTGGGAAAACTCAATATAAAATAAGTCCTATTTGAAAACAACTAGATATATCTTCCAAATTCCAAAAGCATCTTAAAAAAATAATAAGACCATTCATTTTTTATTCATCTTAAGTTGATAATTCAAGATTCATGCAAATTTATTTTGTCCTGTTTTTTATTTTTTATTGTAACAACTTATTATAATGTTATTATATTGCACATAAAGTTAGTAACTACGTCCTATTTATTATCTTGCATAAAAACTACATATGATTAAATAATCAAATTTGTTGTAGTAGTTTTTTTTATTTCTTTGTCTTTCTTTCATCTTTATATTAACTATATATTCCCATATATATAAAAATAGTTGGTCTAAATAAAAAGGTAAAAATCATAAAATAGATAAGAAAAGGAAGGTAGAGTAATGTTTAAATTGAAATCATAATTATTAATTAATTACCATATTACGTAATGGCCCGTGTAATATACGAACGATTTATACATATTGTTTTAGTTTTTAATAAGAATTACCATTTACATTATAAAGTTCATAAACACTAACTATATGGGTATTAAATGTAACCTATAAAATTGAAAATGAAATTTGAATAGATAGTATATATATATATAGATAGTTAAAAATATAAAGTTTAAAGTTAGAATGTAATAAAATCCAAACAAATTAATTTATATCTATTTTTAATATTTAATAATATGATTAAATTAAAAAATATTCAATATTATACTCATTTTGAAGGTATTATCGAGACGATTATAATGGTGTAATTTATCGAAAAACAAAACAAAACTTTTTTATACATTTTAGTTAATATATATTATTTATTTTAATATGATAAGGATGTAAAATGGAAAATGAAAAACTAAGGAATAAAAAGTAATTTTATCAAATAATTATAAGGGTAAAAAATGTAAATTATAATTTTGAATTTAATGAATGAAGAAAAGAGATATAGATGACATCATCAAATTATCAATTATTTTTAATTGACCAATAAAATTGCTCAGTTTTATATTGTTGATATCCAAAACCTTCTTTAATATATATATATATATATATATATATATATAGATTTGCATTACATTAACTCCTTTTTATTATAATTGATGGTTTATTTTACTGATATATATGGGGATTACCTATTTTTTAGTATGTTTTTTAAAATTATTTTATGTTGTTACATGTGACTGAGGCTGATTTAGAAATAAATTCTATAAACGTTCGCCCTATTCATCTTAATTAATTTTTCAGTCAATCCATCTATTATGAAAATGGTGGATCTTATTTTTTTAATCTGCGTAGGCATTATTATATGCCTTAAATTTTTTTGGATATATGTTATCATTATAACATATTTTTATCTTTTTATTGTTTTTCGTGTTAGACCTTGTGTCTAATTAAAAATTGTAGTTATTTGGTATTGGTTGAATATTATATTACTCATTAGTTAAAAATTAATTAATTCGGCAACCAATAATATGTTGTATGATCCTCATGAATAGCATTTTACACGTCTCTATCATAAGGTTTTTACTTTACATTTTTCGTCCTCAAGCTTTGTCTCGTTTTCCTACTTTAGCACTTCTATAGACACAAATTTGCTTTTTTCTCCTTGAAGATTAAAATTTGGAGTAAAATGAAAACTATTGTCCATTTGATTATGAAAGTTATGAATTGGGTCCTTCATATATATCTTTCATGTGAATTAGATGCATGTTGTTCCACTATTGTGACATATCAAATTGCTAATTACACTAACCTTGTTACATACCTCATTGATACTCTCCCATTTGGAGTGATCAACCAAAACTAACCTAGATGTGAATGAATGCTATAAACTTAGTGTCTGTGTCAAATTTTTCATTAACTTTTGTATTGATTTGTTTGGTTGAAGAAATTTGTCTGTCTAGATATTTTAGTGTCCTTGTTTACATTTTATCTGAATTAGTAGTCTGAATGATACAAATAACTAATTTACCTCTGAATATGGATTATAAATTGTTTATTTTTAAGTGGATTTATGTTTCTTAAACACAAAATTATTTAAATAACAAATAAATTCATTGATTAATCGAAAAATCAAAGTAAAAATTCATAAAACTCATCCCAAGCCATTTGACCGGCCAGAACTTTTAAATTAGCTACTGTTAAAGAGAAAAAAAGGGTAACCCTATTTTTGCATCAAATGAAAAATATACAAAGAAACATGTAACTTCAATTTTGAAGCGAAGTAAGAAAAACGGGAAACCCTGATAACTACATAGAAAAATATGTAGAAAAGTGGTAACTCCATTTTGAAGGAAGTAAAATTACATAAAGAAATAGGTAACTCCATTCTTATTCTTCTTCAACTAGAAGGGATGAGGTAGGAGTGATCCATCGAGAGAAAAATATACAAAAATCTAGGACAAAGGTGGGGACGACCAATGTTCATCATTGGAGATAAGTAGCAGTGGTGGGGACAGTAAAGGGACGACAGGTGAAGACTCAATAACTGTTGCTAGGGTTTGAAGAAGCAAAGAAAGAGGCGTATATTTCTGTTGGTCCCAAATAATCAAACAAAAAGAGGATTCAAGAGAGAAATAAAGAAGATGAAATGAAAAGTCCTTGAATTTATTATGAGAGCTCTCAAGAACACAAGAACACACACAAACACCTACTAGATGACTCTCATTGAAATGATTCCCCCACCTTTCTCTCAACCCTAAACTCCTTTATATATGGGGCCTAAATACAAAAGCCCAAGCCCAAGCCCAATAGCTAAACTAACTAGTTAAACACTAATTAAACCCTCTCGAAGCTTACTTTATAAAACTTTCTCTGATTAGGACAATTTGGTCCTAACAATCTCCCCCTAAAGTTTTATAAAGGAAGCATCTCTGATCTTCTCCCCCTTGCTTTCTTCGGAAAACTTTAGTGGCGTTCAGCTACATTTTGATCTCCAAGCTCCCCCTCGATTGTAGCTCTTTATCTTCAGTTTCAACTGAAAGACCAGATCCGATTTGCAATAACCGCGACTGATTGCACAAACTACAGCTCAACCTGTAAATAACTCGACACGTCTGATAACCGCAGAATACAACAGCTTGAGCCAGAGCATGTTGATTCATCCAATTATGTTGATCTCCAGCCAAGAGAAACAAAGGGATAGATGCATGTGTGAGTTACCGCGCAGATCAGCAAGAAAAGTAAAGGTTCTGTCTTTGACCCCTTGTTGAATAGGAATTCAGCATAAGAGCTTTAAATCTGATAAGCTCACAACTAGGAACACTGAAGCTTGGATCACCGAAACACTTTATGGAATGAGAAACTGGGAGTAGATGCTGAACGAGATACTCTGCTTTGATCTCTCTACTGCTCAGAAAATAGTCGATTTCCTGAAATCTTCCAAAATGTCAAGCAATCAGATCCAGATCTAGTCTTCTTAGTCAGATGGATGACGACCGTCACTCAAAATTCTAGATCGCAATCGAGCCTTAACAACGGTAAAACTCAACTCTCACGCCTAAGAGGAATAATTAACCGAAGGTGGCATCCAAAGGAAAAACTCAACTCTCACGCCTAAGAGGAATAATTCCATCTAATAAAACTCTAGAATTCTAAATGTGAATCCCAAATATTAGAGAATGAAAGATGGAGAGAAAACTAGTGCTAATGATGAAGCAAATGATTACAACTAGTTGATGATAATGATAAAATGAGTATGAAAAGACAAAGGAATGTTTTTGTTCTTGGAAATGCTTCTCATACATAAAAGTAGGCTACCATTAATCCACACAAAACCCTAGGCTATAGCATTCTATTTATAGCACTAGGTAAGAGATAGTTACAAGAAAAGCCCTTTGAGTCTATGACTCTTTACAAAAGTGGGCACAAGATAAACTAAAGCTATCACTAGAAATAGGAAAATACAAGATAGACCCTTGACTTCTTCACAACCCACAAAGTAGGGTCTAACAATCTCCCCCTTTGGGAAGAAGTCAGAAGGGTGGCAGATACTTCAGTGCAGGCTCCCACTTGGACAGTTGACGGTACTCGTCCCATTCTCCGATGATCCTCGTTCGCAGCTTTAAGGCAACTTCGACTCTCTAGAACATGAGTCTCTCCTTCAGTTTTCCTTCAAGCTTGTCCAACGCCTCGAAGAACCTTGACTTGTTGTCTAAGTGCCTCGTCTTCGGAATCTGGTCCGTCTTCAGTCGGCTCTCTATGCCTTGGATGACATACAGAATGGTACCGTCGCAGAAATGAGAAAGTTCACTGAATCTCCTGAACTTCCGTTCCCTCTTCTTTAGCATGCAGTAGACAATACCGTGTTCTGGGATGCTCGTCGGCACATAGAGCTGATAGGAGTCGATTGCTGGGACTTGCAGATTCGGACATAGGAGGTTCACTTTCGGCTGTCGACTCTCGATCGCCATCTGGTAGTCGGTCACATGTGATAGAGCAATGGTGTGGCGGACGTACCTTTTGAGCACCTCGAGGCCGGAGTTGTAGTAGTCGGGGCGGAGGATCGGACCTTGAAGATACTTGATCAGCGCGAGGATGTCTTCAAGATGGATCCGATCCAAGTCAGCTTCTGTGAAGGTCCACTTCAGGAGCTCGCCATTCAACCTGACGTTCCCACTTCCGTACATGGAGACCGAGAACTCTAAGAACATGCTGCTGCCGTGTCTGTAAGGCCTCACATCTGTTACCTTCACAAATCGGCGTCTGAGTCTGGTCTTCCCATGAGTGTACCAATTGCAGATGCGTTGGTGGGCGTAGGCTGTCTGGCGGCGCTTCTTCTTGTAATGCGAGACTCCGAAGAATACCTTTCAGGACCACAGATGGACCTTTTCTTGTTGGAAGATCCTTGAGAAGGACTCCTCCAAGAAAGGTCGGAAGATTACCGTGTGGTTCCAGTTTAGCTGGATGATAACGGGAGCTGGAGCGTCTTGAACTGTCACCGTGATGGTGGGAGGCTCTTCCGTTTCCGGGAACTGTACCGTTGGGAGGAATGTGTCGTAGTCGGTTGCGCTGACTATGGTGTCCCCCTTCTTGTAGATCCTGAGACTTTGAGCAAGTCGGGCGAGGAGTCTTCTGGCTTCTTCCGAGATGTGAAGCTCATTCGGATCCGTCGGCGCCGACTCGGGGACTACCATATCGACCTCGACAGTAGGCTCGGACTGAGGAAATTGGATTACCTCATCCAACGGTATCGACTGATAGACGAACTGCTCGACGTCGAGGGGCTCTTCGTCGGGATACTCCATGAAGTGCTGGTGCCCTGACGGAGCAGTTTGCGGCGCTGAAGCTAATGCAGGCGCGGAACCCGGCTTGAGCAAGGCCGATGCGAAGTCTTTTGGCTCCTTGCATCTCCCCCTCATGAGGACCTGCGCCCGGGTCAGTGTCATCATGTCCCCGTTTTGAGGACTGAGACTGAGGCCGGCACGCTGCCTCGAGTTCGCGAATACGGCGGTTGGCGGCTTCCAACTGCGCTTCCCGATCTGCTAACTGTGCATCCCTGACGGCTAGCAGTTCCTCCACTCGCTTGAGTTTTGCCGTGAGTTTGTCGTTCTGAGTGGTGAGCGAGGAGACTGCCATGTTGAATTCGGCTTCTAGAACGTAGCCCGAAATGGCACCTTCAGCAGTAGGTTGTGGAGGTTGCAGGCGGAGAAGTGGCTCGGTACGAAGAGGAGGAGCCACGGATTGATGCACTTGAAGCTCTGTAGACTTGCCTTTTGCTTGGCGTCGTAGCTCTTGTAGTTCTTCCTCTCGTTCGGCGTCGCGAGACTTCAAAGTCTCGATCTCTCCCCTTTGCTCGTTGAGAGCACTCTCGAACGCCTCAAGTTTGGCATTCCGGGAGGCCTCGGCGCGGTCGAGCTCCGCGAATCTGGTTTGGACGACTTTTAGGATGTCGTCCGAATCCGTCAGGCCTAAGAGCCTCGGTGTTGCGTGAGCGTCTTTAAAGACTTCGCTCGAGTCTGTCGGACCCGGTCCCGGTGGTACTACACCTGGTGCTGCTTGAGCGCCAGTTGTCGAGAAGAGACCCAAAGAGGTGCTCTCTCGGCCTGAAGTCATCGCTGGTGTAGGGTTGACGATGTCAGGACTTCTGGTGGATCCTCGAAGGGCGTCCTCTGACGCACCAACTCTCCCCGTTCCGGCCAGGCCACTCGGGCGGGCAGATGATGCTCCAAACTGTGTCCTACCCAAATGAATGACGTGATACGTCTCGGGAAGTGGATCTAAGACACTTGGTGCACGGAAAGAAGTCGAGAGGTGGGGCAGATCCTCTCTTATCTCAACATTGACCGACTCCGAGTGAGTGGTCAATGGAAGTTGTGCTGAGTCCCCGTGTGAAGATGAAACGACCATCTGTTGAGAGATGGCCGAGTGGGTGGCTAGGGTGTGCAAATGCGCTGGTTGGCTGCCAGCGTCTTGACCCGACGTCATCAAGTGACCGGTCTGAGTGTGGGTTGCCTCTGTGGGGGAATGACCCGGGGTAGAAGGGAGACCTAAGGTGTCTAACCTAGTGGATTCTTCATCTCCTCCCTGTTCTTCTATCCTAAGCCACTCTTCGTCTAAGTGGAACCTCTTCATCTTCGGTCTCTTTTCTCAGACCCTCACCAGCACCCTCAAGGTCTTCATCACCTTGTTTCTCCACAGCCGATTCCACTTCATCTTCATCACCGCCAAGACCGTCAGTAGAGCCATCTGAATCAACCTCATCAGGTTTGAGGATGTCCACGGAGTCGTCTCCGTTGAAAGATGACGTGACCTCATCTTCATCTCTTTGAGCTTTACCGCTCTTGAGGTTGTCCACCTCCTCGGAAGAACCATCACCGAAGTCCACTTGTTCGGACTCGGTGGCCTCAACATCATCACCCTGTCGGTCGGATGGAGTGCGCCCGGAGGAATGCGCGTCATCACCTTCATCATCTGAGTCATCTCCGGAAGGTTCGCCGTGAGGATCACCTTGTGGTCCGGGGCAGCGTCAGTCTGAGGAGGCGAAAGACCGTGTGCTTGTTCTTGTGGAGAAGCTTCCACGTCTTCGCCTTGTCTCTCGAGAGATTGAGCTGGTGACGGCTCCCGTTCTTCATCATGGAAGGGCGACGGCGGCGAGTACCTCTGAGTACCCGTGTACTGCTTGGTTCTGGCTCTGATGTAGTACTCTGCCGAATGTTCTTCCTCATCAACCAGTCGTCGTTGAGTACGGCGACCCCTTGCTTGTCGGACTTGTTGGTAGAGAGCACTCGGATGGACTTGAGGCACGTGTGGAACCACGGAAGTGCTAACTATTCTACCCGGCTCCCCCTCACGTCCACTCTCATTACCCCTGAACCGGAAGCTCCCCCAGTGGAACCCCGGGGCTCGGCACCTAGGGCCCGAGCCGAATGATGGACGGCTTGCACATCCTGGGCAGGGCTCCTCGGCTCTGAGGAGTCCGTGGATGTGTCTACTTAGACCTATGGACGCCCTATAAAGTCCTACACTCACTGCTTCCCTATCTGCGGTATCCAACACGTGACGAGGAATGGGCATCTCCTCTTGACCGGGCTTGAGCTCCCGAATCTTGGACCTGGAGAGCTGCTTGCTTTGAAGATCGGGTGTCGTGAACGTTGACTGACGGCCGGATGTCTGTCCATATGGTCGCGGATCATCAGAGCAAAGAAGCGCATCCACGGGATGGACGAGTGCTTGGTTCGCTGGTCGTTCGGGTCCACATCCCGTGTGATGTCGATCCAGAGTTGTGCTGCTATTCAATCCTACGCCGTAGATCACGGAGTGGATGACGTGCCACAGTTGGGTCGAGGCCTTGTCTATGCCCTTGACTTTGGCAGACAGGCATCTGTTCATAATACTGAACAGAGTCGCCCACAATGGTGGCAGCATGTTGTTGGTGACCTGAGAGATGCCGTTGAGCCGCTGTCCTGGGTTTTGCATGACACCGATGGCGAGATCTCGCTGAATAGGAGTCGGTGTGTCAAGGATCTGCTCAAACGGTGGCTTCGACGGTGTCAGCGCAAGGTGTACGATTCGTCGGAAGTCATCAATGGTGACGGATAGTTCCGTCTGGTCTACGCGGCCAACAAGAGTTCGGCCTCCGGCATGATGGACAATCCTGGATGTGTTCCAGAATTGTTGGAGGTAGATCATAGGCACCTCAGCAGTGGCCTCGAGAGCATAGGCTAGCGGGTGCACCTTCAGGATTTCCAATATGACTGGTTCCTGAGCTGGAAAGCTGTTCAGATCCACGTACTCGTTGTTTTGAGTAATAGGCCTGAGATCTTCCTCGGAAATCAACGCGCGGTCAGCAGCAGTGTTGAGAGCCATTTCTGTTTAGAGTGAACACATTTAACAAGTTAGAATGCTCAATGAGTCACCAAGTGTTGAGAAGGAAGTGGAGAGGGAAATTACCAAACCCGATTCGGGTTTTGGCAAAACCCGACTCGGGAATGTCACAAACCCGAATCGGTTAAAGCATTACCCGGTCCAACAAAGTCTCTAACACTAGTGAAAATTTTGGCATGACCTCGACTCAACGCGAGTCGAGAAACACGAGTACCCGAATCGGGTTACTCAGTTTCCCGAGTCGGGAATTGAGATCACAAAAGATATGTATTTCCTCTAGAAACCCGATTCGGGAATAGGGTAAACCCGAATCGGTAAAGAAGGTAAAACCCTTGAAAACAATTTTTGAATTTCATACAGAAACCCGATTCGGGTTTTGGGTATACCCGAATCGGTAAAGAGGGTAAAACACTTAACATAAGATTTGAGAAACGAGTTCAAAATGTCCACCCTTAAGACGGATGCGGGAAACTCGGATACCCGAATCGGGTTATCCATGTTTCCCGGATCGGGATTTTTGAAAATTGAGAACAAGGGTTCCATGAAGGATCGATGCGGGAAACCCGAATACCCGAATCGGGTTATTAGGTTTCCCGAATCGGGACTTATGAACATGAAGAACATTCAAGAACCCCGATTCGGGGAATATGAATACCCGAATCGGGTAAACCGCGACTGTCGGTTTTCTCGACTTCAAATCGATCAAAAAACATGATTTCGACGATGCAAACTAGTACATTGTGCTACATTTAAGTTCTAAACTAGTTTACAAACATAAAACGACCGATTGAACGTCCCGAAAACCCATTCCAAAGAGTTTGGGTTTCGGGTTTATCCAAGAAGCTTTAGGCTTCGATTCGGCTAAGAAAACGATATCTAAACATGTTATAGATCATACCAAAGTGTTCATAATCTTACCGTGATCGTTTAGGACTAGTCGGATCGAAGAACGGAGGTCGGAATCACCGGAAAAGTGGCCGGAACCGGGGTGGTGGCGTCTGTTATGTTCGTCGGAGAGAGAGAGAGATATTTGAAAATTTTGAAAACTGATTTTTCTTTAAGCATAAACTTAGAAAAGGACAAATGTTCTTTTTATAATTTGAGGTCAACTTATCAGTTTAAGGATAAGTGAACCCACTTTTCACTCTCAACTTCGAAAATGGCACAAACACCCCCTGGATTACAAGTTTCACCCATTGGCAAAACGAGTCCCTGAACTTGAGTTTTGGAAAATTTACAAACCAGTCCCTGAACTTAAGTATCAGGAGATGACAGATTTAGTCCCCGAACTTGAAATTTCAGAAACTTGTCACATCCACCCCCTGAACTTGCAAGTTCACAAAAATGCACAAGTTCAGCCCCTTGACCTCTACGTAACGACTAACCTGGATAGTTGTCTTCGGGTATTAACTGTGTAACCCCGGTATCGGATTCTGTGCGAGTCCTGATCTGATATAATCAGAACTTGTAGCGATTGTCCACACCTACAAAATAAAGTCTAGGATGGTATCCATTGTAGTGTGGATCCGAGAACATTAGCACATACAAACATATGATCATATAGACACTCCCCTCGAAAGATGCTATACTTACAAGTCTCCCCCTACACACATGCATCCTAACAGATCCCCAACTCCCCCTAGACTTTAGGCGGGAGGTCTAACATTCCTAGCTTGCTTAGAAGGAAGAAATGGCGTTTCTCATCAAAGGCCTTAGTGAACAAGTCAGCAAGCTGAAGATCACTTTCCACAAAATACAGTTCAATATTACCTTTTTCGACATGATCCTTGATGAAGTGGTATCGGATGTCGATGTGCTTTGTTTTGGAGTGCTGAACTGGATTAGCGGTGATCTGAATGGCGCTTTGAGAGTCGCAATAGATTGGAATCTGGTTCATGGTGTATCCGAAATCCGCTAGTTGGGTTTTCATCCATAGAACTTGTGAGCAACAACACGCGTCAGCAATGTATTCAGCTTCGGCCGTGGATAATGACACACAGTTCTGTTTACGTGACGACCAACTCACCAACTTGTTCCCGAGGAACTGGCAGGCTCCGGATGTGCTCTTCCTGTCCATCTTGCAACCTGCATGATCAGAATCTGTGTAGCCAATTAGCTCAAAACTAGAACCCTTTGGGTACCAAAGGCCAAAGTCTGGCGTGCCCTTCAGGTACCTAAGGATTCTCTTCACAGCCTTAAGGTGTGAATCACGCGGGTCGCACTGATAACGAGCACAGACACCCATGGAGAATACAATGTCAGGTCTACTGGCCGTGAGGTATAGCAAAGAACCAATCATTGCCCGATATTTCTTTAGATCTACCGGCTTGCCAGACAAGTCGGCGTCCATTTGAAATGATCTGGACATTGGTGTAGCAGCGGAGTTTGAGCCAACCACATCAAAACATTTTAATAAATCGTGAACATATTTTGATTGGTTTATGAAAATGCCTTCAGGGCATTGACGGACTTGAAGTCCCAAAAAGAATGTCAATTCACCCATCATACTCATTTGAAATTGTGATTTCATAGTGTGCTCAAACTCTTTGCAGAACTCAGGCTTTGTAGATGCAAAGATGATGTCATCTACGTATATCTGTACAATAATTAAATCATCACCTGATTTACGAAGGAATAAGGTGGGGTCTATTGTACCTTTCTTGTAGCCAGCTCCAAGTAAATAGATAGTAAGAGTTTCATACCATGCTCGTGGAGCTTGCTTGAGACCGTAGAGTGCCTTGTCTAACGCATAGACATGATCGGGAAACCTCGGATCTACAAACCCTTCGGTTGTTCAACATACACCTCCTCGTGAAGACACCATTCAGGAATGCACACTTGACGTCAATCTGGTAGACCATCATATTCTTGTGAGCGGCGTACGCGAGAAAAATCCGTATGGATTCTATCCTTACAACCGGCGCAAACGTCTCGTCGTAATCGATACCCTCTTGTTGGCGAAACCCCTTGGCGACCAAACGAGCCTTGTTGCGAATGCCAAGGTTGTTTCATCCTTTTTGTTCCGGAAAATCCATTTTAATCCGATGATGGACTTCCCCCATGGTCGTTTTACCAAGCGCCAAACCTTGTTCCTTTCAAACTCTGCCAATTCATCTTGCATGGCCCTTACCCAGTCCGGGTCTGACAGAGCTTGATTGATTTCCGATGGCTCAAATTTGCTTAAGAAGCATGCGAAGAGACCTAAGTTGTCGGATTTCTTTGATGATCGAGTTTGGACATTCCGAGATGGACTCCCGATGATCTGGGATGGAGGATGACTTCTTGACCACTTCCTTGAATGAGGAAGAGTGACGTAGGACTCTTGGTTGTTTGTTGTGTCGTTCTCATCTTGCACGACGAAGTTTCTTGACTGGATCCCTCCGGAAGGACCACTTGTAGCCCTTCCCAGTGGCTCAATATTCAGAACAACTTCCAGTCTAGGCTCCCGAACCACTTGAGCATACGATCTTTGAGAGGTGCTCGGAGATGGTAACGGAGCAACTTCGGTGACCCGGAGCACGAACAGGGGTTGAAGTCTGTGCTACAACGGGTTCTGATGAAGCTCCTGAAGGTTGTTCGTTTGATGAATTCTGAGGTGGTGAGACCACTGGTTCTGTAACTGTATTCTGAGCGGAAGTAGTAGCCTCAGAGGTGCTTTCCGTCACGAAAGCATCGGACGATACAGACGTCGTGGAGGTTCCAGGTGCGGCAGGTACGATGATCGAACCAGTTAAGATCGACAAATCATAGTCGGAAGGATCTATAAAATCTGAATCAAAAGTGTTAGGTCTAAAATCTTGTGCTCGGTGGTGCATTAGGCAAGTCAGGCAGAATAGCATCAGGATTACTAGAGCTAGCATCAGAGAGAGTTTCGGTTTCAGAGAAATCTACATTGGTACTTTCCAGGATGGTTTGGCATCGTTTGTTGTAAACCCGATAAGCCTTTGAGTGTGGTGAGTATCCTATGAAGATAGACTCATCAGCCTTGGGATCAAACTTTCCCAAATCGTCCCGGTCATTCAGTATATAACACTTACAACCAAATACCCGTAGATGCTTGATGTCAGGCTTACGCTTCTCGATCATCTCATAAGCGGTCTTTCCGGTTCGCTTTACGATGAGAGTGCGGTTTTGCGTGTAGCAAGCCGTTGCAACTGCTTCGGCCCAGAGTTGGTAGCCGATCATATGGATCTCGCTGCCTCGACCAACGTCCGGTTTTCCTTTCTACTACCCCATTTTGTTGGGAGTACGAACTGCAGAGAAGTTGTGAGAAATTCCCACATCTTCAAGAAAGGAATGTAACTTCGTATTACGAAATTATGTTCCGTTGTCGCTTCTCAACTTCTTCACCTTGAGATTCAGTGAAACTTGAATCCGTTTGATGAAGGCAATGATTCTGTCAGCAGCATCAGACTTAGCCCGAAGAAATTCAAGCCAAGTGAACGAGAGAATTCATCTACAAGTACTAGCATGTACTTCTTTCTGGCTAGACTTTCAATCCTCATTGGTCCACATAGATCCATGTGAATCATGTCGAGTGGACTTCGACAGTTAGTTTCCAACTTTGGAGGATGGGAACTTCTCTTCATTTTCCCTAACTCGCATGCAGAACATAGTGTGTCCTTGGAGAGGCGTGTCTCGGGAAGTCCACTGACCAAGCCTCTGGAAACCAGCTTGTTCATGTCTTTGAAGTTTTGATGACATAGCCTTTGATGCCATAACCAACTGTCTGCCTTGGTAGCTTTCGCGAGCAAACAGATCTTGTTATCTGGATGTGATAGATCTTCAAACTGAGGATGTGTTTGGGGAATGCACTTAAAGACGGTCGTGTACAGATTCCCAGTTCTTCGTGCAGTTAGAACGGGAGTTTCATCTTCAGTGTTCACAGTAGCTCCGTACATGAATTGTTTGCACCAGAAGCCATTATCACAAAACTGGCTGGAGCTGAACATGTTGTATGCCAAACCCCTCACAAACCATCGAACTCTTCTTAGCTTCATACCCTTCTATCCTTTTAGGTCTTGAATCAACCATCTTGACGTATCCCTCAAACTTTTCAACAAAGTCAAAAAGGAAGGACCGATGACCAGTCATGTGTCGATGGCTCCTGAATCTATGTACCACACATGACTGACCTGCAAAAGGATTAAGCTTGTTTAGGGACCCATTGCCCAATGGGTTCCTTAGGGTTAGATGAAGCAGGTAAAACACTCGGTGCAGTCTCCTTTTCGGATTTCTCCTTAGGCATAGGGGACTGTACTGAGGAGGAGGTTTTAGAGTTTCCTCTTCGCCTCCTTCGTCTCTTATGAGACTTGGCATTCAAATTATGAGCATTTAAAGAACTAGCCACACCAAAGCGCAAGAGATTGTCAAACATAGTACACATGTCATTCCTAAAAGTAGCAAAAACAATGTTCAAATTCCCATTACGGGTTACAGACAAGTTTGAATCAAATCCTACACTAGGTGGGGCATGGCCTAGATCCGCACGAACAGACCACGCCTCTTAGGGAAAGCAGAAAAAGGGTTGTTCCTTCCTTGATCCTTTCTTCGTGGCTTCACATTCTGTCCACCATCTTCTTTCCTCCCAACTGCATTAGAAGCAATATTTGGTGAGGTTTGTGTGAAATAGATTTACCACCTTTTCCAGATGACGGTTTTTAAAAATTAGGTTTTGTGGAATTGAAAGGTTGTTTTTGATTAGGTTTGGCCCGAGAGTTCTCCCCCACTTCAAAGAGCTTGAATTGAGCTCAAGACTTTTTATGGGTTTGGCTGAAACACAAGCATCAGCAGATTTGGAATTCTTGTTCTGGAGTCCCTTGGGTGCGTGAGGCTTAACTGACTTCCCTCTGTCAGTACCAACACATTTTTCACCCTCAGGTTTGTTTATCTCAGAACCGGATGCAGTGTAACAGTAGACTCATCGGGTTTGGAAGGAACGCTTACCTTTTTCTTGGGAACGAACCCGGAAGGATCATCCCCCTCATCCAAGAATATCTTTAGATTATATTCAACAGTGGGATCTTGGACGGTCTTAGGTTCACTGATCCTATGGTGTGAGCTAAGGACTGTCTCATCATCATCTGATTCTATAGAGCAATAGGTTTTCAAAATCAATGACTTTCTTTTTCAAAAGGGAATTGGACACCAGTTGGTTGTTTAAAGATTGGCGATACTTTATCCTCTCATCATGAAAAAGTTCTTTTGTTATTTCAAGGCGAATGTCTGTGAGGATGTATCGAGTTTGAAGATCTGCAACCTTAGTTTTGAAGTTAGTAAAAGTGGAGGTTGCAGTTTCACATTCAGAAGAGACTCTAATTCTCTCGGCGTTAGCCTCAAGAAGGTTCTTTTCAAGTGTGAGAACCAATGTGTCTTTTTCCGAGACAATCGCTCTTAGATTCAGAATTTGATGTTGACAAGCATCTAAGTCCATGGCCTTCAATCTAAGTTCAAATATCTCCTTTTCCAGCTTGACTAGGTCGGGACTCTTAGTTGCGGAAACATCCTTTGGGGGATAACTAAGACATCCTCAGATAATTCCATCTCCCTAGAGTCATAGCTTGAGTTAGGTTGGAATAGTCTATGGGAGGCATTGCTACCTTAGGAGTTCTGGCTTTGATGCTTTCCCAATCTGAGTTGGTATTCCTAGGATCCTTGGCTGGAGTAAAGATAGGACCTATGGGAGTGGGACTGGTGGGAGGACTACTAGAGGTGTTATCGGACAGACTGGTGGTCCTAGTTATGACTTCTCCGTTAATTACTTCACTAAAGGTCACAGACTGTCTAACAAATTCCTCAGTGGTGAGTCCTCCTACAAAAGCAGGTTTAGGCTTGGATGCGGACATGTTCTCATAGGTATACAGATGGGACGGTGCTTTATCTAGGATTTCTTGTCTGATTGTCCTAGTCCAGGTTTAGCATGATAGAAGGATTATTATTGGCATGAGCAGTGAGAATATGCAGAGTCTGTTCAGATTGACCTCTCTTGAGATTGTTGTCTTCAAGCTCTTTGATTTTCGAAAACAGTTTAGTTCTTTCTTCCGAAAGCAATTTAAATTTGAGCTCGAGTTCTCCATGACGACTTTTCAGTTCGTCATGAGAGGTGTTAAGGGACAACAGTTTGTTCACAAGATTGGTTTCTCTAATGCAGACTCGAGAGTATCACGATTATAACTAATCAACAAGTCCTCGTAAGAGCTCTTATACACAGCACTGTCGGTTCTAAATTTCGTGACGAGAATTCTCTCTGTTTGGAGATCTTTCTCAAGTGCACAAATTTTAGATTCCAACATGGTGGTTTGCAATCAGATATATCAGGAGTAGAGGATACCTCGAAGGCGTCGTTGTTGTATTGCAGGCCGGCTTCAGCATCGAAGTCGACCACTTCGGTGTTGCTACTGTCCGGCGCCTCGAAGTCAGCCATCAAGCACGGTCCACCGACCATATGATCCTCCTCATCTGAGCTCTCCTCCTCACAAACCCAGTTTTCTTCATCCACCAGCAAGGCCACGCCCATCTCTTTCTTTCTCATAAGAGCGGCTTTCTTCTCAAAGTAAGCGGCATCCTTGTATACCGCTTTGCAGTCTTTTGCATAATGGCCTGGCGTCCCGCACTTGAAGCAGGTAGGCCCGTGGCCATTTGTCTTTCCTTGAGAGGATGACATGGGTTGAGGATTCTGGACTTGAGTACTGTTTGTTCCCGACTGCTGTTCGCTGATCTGAACACTTTGCGTGCGGAGGTTGCTTGGGGTGACTTCCGCCATTGATGTTTCCACCATGATTGTTCGATCTCCTCCACCATTCCTTCCTTGATCATAGCTTCCTGACTGATGATTGAACCTACCATCATCATATCCAGCACCGGTCTTTCCTTCATAGCCTTGCCCAGAGAAGTGTTGCCCATATCCACCGCCTTGATTGTTGTAAGAAGAACCATGCTGATTGTATCCAGATCCTTGATAGTTCCCTTGATAGTAGTGTCCATTTCTCGAGCTTCCTTGGTAATCCAAAACGTGTTGTCATGCCTGAAGTTGTTCCCGAATCTTCCACGACCACCTCTTCCGCGATCAGATGACTGGTACCTCCCTCCATTGTGAGTAAATGACCTCTCCCTTGATCAAATGACTGATGTCCGCCTCTTCCCGGACCAAAACGGTTCCCACCATGAGAGCTTGAACGGTTGAATCCCCGATTGGCAGTCAGTCGCTGCATCTTGTGTGTGATCAATGCAAGGGATTCATTCATGTTATGCAGTTCTTCATCGGTGACAGTGATGATCGTCGGATCATTAGATTGTCACTGTGCTGGTAGTAGTCTTGGCTCACATCATAGTGGTAGTCTTGGAAGTATTCTTCGGGTAAGGATTCACCGACAAATTTGATCCTCCATGGTGCACGACAACTAGTGCAAGAGGGTCAATTGATTTCTTAGGTTTGTTACCGGTGATGAACTCTTCATGTTGGACCATCATACTGAATAGGTCATGAAGTCCCATCTGTCCAAGATTTCTACTCAGTTGAATGTTAACGGCCAAGTTCCGCCATTCTGGATTTAAGTTCTTCAAGAACTTCACGTTCACCTCGTAGCGAGACTTCTCAACCTTCAGTCATCGAAGATCATTGACTAGGGAGTTCAAGCGTTGGTATGAGTCGTGCAACAGTTCGCCTTCTCTTGCATGAAACCCTTCGTAGGCATTCATGGCAGATTCCTTTTGAAACTCTGAAGCAGTGTCTCCCCCTTGCATTTGTTGTTCTATTTCAATCCAGATATCCCGAGCATTGTCGAAGCTGTCGACACAGGAATACATGTCATTTGGGAGAGACATGATGAGAAGAGACATTGCACGTTTGTCAATTTCATGATGTTCGCGTTGTTCTAGGTTGTACAAGTGATAAGGTTTCTCCACTGTGTACGAGGGAAGGAGTGGACAGGTGTCGTTTCAGGCACTTCGGCAATGGTGACAGTAGGTCTTACGGGACCTTCTCTGATAGATTTCATCAGATTTCGATCAAGTTGATCTAGGAAATGGATCATTCTTAGTTTCCATTGGGCATACTCTCCCATAACGAGCACTGGGGGACGAGACTCAGACCCCATGCTAACGATTTCTCTCGACATCATATCCTCAAAGAAAAAGATCCCCTTCGAGTGGATAACTTGGTTTTGAAAAAAGCTTTCGAAACAGACTGTTCTGGCGAGCACCCCTGACACGAATAGCCTTGCGAATTTGAAAGTTAAGAAAAATGGCTAAGTGTCGGATTTGAGACGAAAATTGAAAATTTCCGGGTCAAAGAGTGCGAGACCGATTCGGGATCGTGAGATTCCCGATTCGGATCTGGCCGAGAAACCCGGTTCGGGTATTGGTAAAACCCGACTCGGGTGAACAGTGAAAGTCCCGATTCGGGTAAGTGGAAAACCCGAATTGGACCCAACTTAGAGCAAGACCCGGTTCGGGAAACCCGTTGCCCGATTCGGGAAACCGAAGTTTTCCT